>VDFB02266927.1:225922-312126 GCA_007258455.2 Sequoia sempervirens
AAAATCCCTTTGACCTTCATAGTCTAGGGAGTGGAGATTCTATCAAATGCATGCACTAAAATTTTAGGAGGATCATCAATTGGGGAATCCTCAACCAATGGTGGATCCTCTTCCTAGGATTCTTTGGAATCTTTTGACTTATGTGCCTTTTGTGGAGATTCCACATCAATAACATATGATTTTTTCAACAAAATGATGACAATAGGTAAATTTTTTATCATAATTGTAAAACAACCCTTTGTCTTAATGAGATCATGTTTATTCTTTAGTGATACATTTGACAAGTCTGACATGCAAAGTGGGATTGGAGATAGGATGGTTCACAATATTTGTAAAATTACTAATCTCCAATCTCTCACTTTTACAAATTTATCATGTTTAAGCTAGGAAACCTTATAGCCCCTTACCAATATACATCTTATTGTAGGATGGTCTATTGAATAAAATAGAAATTATTGTTTTAACAAAAAATCATTAATGTCCATATAGCTTCATAATCTTTTACAAATTTGGAATTGAAAAGATATGCAATCTAATTTTTTTACTGTGAGGAAGCTAAGGTGGCAGAACAACTTCCTACACTAATCTTGAGAGGAGAATAATGTAAAAAATTTATAGATCTTGAATAGTTAGATAAACTTAAACAGAAACAAACATAAATAGCATATATACCACAACACATTGATTTACGTGGGGAAAACCCTTTTGAGAGAAAAACCCCACTCTAAAAGCCACCCAATATATAACTCAAAAATCTCGAAGATTGCAATATACTTGCAAAGCAAGCTTCTCACAAGAGTATCACCAACCAGAGATCCAAATGCAACACGATCACTATTAGACTTTCAGAATACATCACAATGCATAGTTGTAATATGCCCCTCATAAAATAGGGTTTCCTTCTAGGGAAAGTCAAGCTAATAAAATATCAACTATCAGATTTAAGACATAATGATGAACCGTCCAGATTTACAATAATAAAATATAAATAAAATTTTCCTTTAGGGGGCGCTAACCCTGAGCCCTCATCGGTGCACGTTGACCCTAGACCCCAACTGGGGGGATGATCCCCTCAAACCCCTCGTTGGGGGGGAACCCCCCCGCACTCCCCCATTACCAATGTATCAACAATACCTTATGTAATTGCAAGGTTGAGACACATTTTCCCAACATTTACATACATCATATATTGGGCATCTCATATAAGGCCCAAAAATATGCAAACCATTGCATTCAAATATGAAGGAACTTTTATATAATAAATCCTTGCTTTCAAGGAAAGGCTCATCATGTTCAAAATAACATACTAAAAATGATAAAACTGTGTTACATAAGTTTAAAAGCTTATGCAAGTTCGAAATTGAAAAAATATGCAATTTATTGTCTACTCACATCATATATTGGATGTCATCTAAAACCCAAAAAAATAAAAAAAACTATTTGATTGAGAGATGAAAGAGCTTTCAATTAAAAAAAATTGCTTTCAATGAGAGGATCATCATGTCCCAAACAACACGCTAAAAAATGATAAAAATGTGTTTATATTTGATAAAGATAATCATTTCATTCACTCATCATGTCTTTCAAGAAAAAAAAAACATGACCAAGCAAATGATCAAAGACATAATTAAATGTATTTTTAATATCTAGCTAAATATGGGAAAATGACATTTGAAGGCTAAAAAAAATTATAATAATGGAAAGTCGGAATCTTTCAATTCTCTATTTTATTTATGGAAAAATGATTAAATGATGCCTAGTAGATGGATAGGATTTCATCAACTCATACCCAATGTATAATGCTTGTAATTATTTGCATGGAAGATCTGAGGAGTTATGGCAATTTTAGCACTCTCATGAGGCCAAATTAAATGATGACACAAAAATAGTGACAAGCCTCCCAAGCATGTCAAAACAACAATTTATTTCTAGCTTCAAAAATAATTTGGAGATTTCTTAGTCTTGTGATTCTTGGTCCCTTAGATTGTTTGGTCTCATTGACAACATTAAATCTCTCATTCATTCATTTCTTTCAAGTACTACTTGTGACCTAAGCCATCATTTGAAAACAATCCAAAATTGTAACCATTTTCTATTATTATAGTTGTAAACTTCATTTTAGACCCAATGACCTCATGAAATTTCTTATTTTTTTGTTTGGCTGGTTGCTAAGCAAAGATAAATCGCCTTTCTTAGAGGGATTTCAAACATACATCTGAGGAAAATCTTCAAAACAAAAGCCTCCACAATGTGGCCCTTGATGATTATTTTTTGATGGGAGATCATCGATACAAATTTAATATAGATGTATCATCTAGTACTTGTTGAGGTATGCAAGTAAACTATTTGAAACTATTAGACAAACCACTATTTCCCTAGTCAAATTGCAATGTCATGCAAGTTTGGAGCAAGTGTTGGCTTTGATGGCTCCAAGCTTAGGTTTCCTTATGAAGAAGAGTGTCGAACAAATGAATGATGCGGTCTCTCTTGGTCCTTGGATCCCTCCATCATGTGAGTTGAAGGTCTCTCCAAGGTGATGAGGAAGCATAGATTTGTTCTTCGATAATATTTAGGAAGTGTGTCATTGGTATGATCCCTATTATTTCTATAGATTTTGCTGGAAATAAACTACATTCAAAATGATGATGAACTGGTCAAAGTGAGGCCAGTAGCTCAGTTGGTAGAACACTTCAACATCAAATTGAAGATCCTAAGTTTGAGTTGTAATTCAACGGATTGGTCCTATACATTTATAAAGAAGAGGAAGATGGTATCAAATCAGGATGATGAATAAGCAGTAAAACAGGGCCAAAAAAAATTATTATTAACCCTCGCAACTATTATATTATGCACAATACCATGTGGTTTTTTAGTTTGGAGTGTTTTTTGCTCCTCTATAAATATAACTAGTGTATGATGAATCCCCACATGTTAAGAAGCAGAACACGTACATTTTTCTATAAATATTGAAATCTATCAACAATTTAATGACACTTTTAAATATTATTACTAATTTTATTTAGAAATAATTCAGTGCTAAATACTAACACATATTTTAAAAATGTCAAGGCAAAGACGCCTCAAGAATTGTCTCAAATAGCTCTTCGATGGGATCGTGTGCATGCATTCCAAGCTCTCGAAATGAATCTACACTCTACAAATTCAATAAGATTTGTTTTTATTTTCAAGTTTGAAAGTTAACAGGTAGCTGTTAGAATATCCTAAATTCCAAATAACAAAAATCTGCCTTCTGCTTATTTTAAGGGTTTTCAGTAGCTAATTAAGGAGATACAAACAATCTGCAGGCCGATCAGTGAGAAGCTTGTATTAATTCTAAATAAATAATTGACAATTAGATTACTTCTAATAAATTGTCACGACGTCAGCAAGAACATCAGTTATCCTTGCGTCTTATCTATAAAAAACTGCATCGAAAGCAAAAGTACTACACAATTTTATTTTTCGTTCTCAGTAATCTAGCAGAGCAATTAGATATGGAGGTAGTAATCTTTGTGATTTCATGCCTGTTAATGTTTACCAATCATCACTATCAATTATGTTCAGATGCAGCAAAATCTAATCTGGGTTGGTACAAATTTTCAAAATTTTGTTTGGATTCACTAATTTCTTGAGAGGTTCATATATATATTTTTCTTAGCCTAGGAATACTCTGTGATCTTGATAAGTAATGCTTTGTGCTTGATGTTTGCAGAATACCCATATCCGTTTATGACAGCAGATGCTGAAAAGGCAGCTGCAAGGTCATATGATTACATTGTGGTTGGAGGAGGTACAGCGGGGTGTCCCCTGGCAGCAACTCTCTCACAGCACTACTCTGTTTTGCTATTGGAGAGGGGAGACTCTCCCTATGGAAATCCCGATGTTGAGGATTTCAAAGGCTTTTTCAAGCTTTTTGGGGATCCCAGAAACTATCCCTATGTAGCGGAGGGGTTTATCTCAGAAGACGGAGTGCAGTTGGCAAGGGCGAGAGTTTTAGGAGGCGGAACAGCTATTAACGGTGGCTTCTACAGCAGGGCGAGCGTCGAATATATTCGGAAAATGAAATGGGATGAGAAACTTGTGAATGAATCGTATGAATGGGTGGAGAAGTTAAATGTCTTCAAACCAGAGAAGCTTTTTCCTTGGAATTCTGCTTTCAAGAATGCCCTTATTGAAGCAGGAGTTGTTCCTTATAATGGATATACTTTGGATCATTTGGAGGGCACCAAGATCAGTGCTTCAATCTTCGACAAGAATGGAAAGAGACATACAGCAGCGGATCTTCTCCAGTATGCAAATCCAGAAAATATTGTAGTTCTTCTGAATGCTACCGCCAGCAGAATCCTTTTTAATTTGGTATCAGGTACGTTTATATATTTTATTTTCAAAATTGCACTGTTTTCAATCTGTATATCTATATATAGAGAGTTGAGATGCATGTTGTATATCCAGCGCTTTTAATGCACATTTGACCAGAAAATTTCATGAGGCTTTTTGGTTTATATTGTATAAATTTTAAGATTGTTGTAAAATTAATTTGAGAAGAAAATTAAATTTTGAATATGGAAGATAAATTATATAAATAGTATTAATAAAGAAAGTGTATGCATGCATATTGTTAAGAAGTTATATTTTGCAGGAAATCTTAAGGCTGGTGGAGTGGAGTTCACAAGTAATATTGATGGTCTCTATTATCAGGTATTACTTAATAAATTGTCAACTAGTAGTGAAGTAATTTTGTCAGCGGGAAGCATAGGCAGTCCTCAACTTCTCTTATTAAGTGGAATTGGCCCAGCACAACAACTTCGAGAGTTGAATATTACTATACTTTTAGATTTACCCTTAGTAGGGAAAGAGGTTCAAGATAATCCTCGCACAACAACCGTAGTAGAATCCTCAAAACCACTTGAATTTGCATATTCACAAGTAGTGGGTATTGTAGACAATTCACAACTCTACATTGAGTCTGGCAGCTTTTTCCAACAAAAAAATGCCACAGATATACAATATTTGGGATTTTTTGTAAGTAAAGTTGCATTTCCCTTTTCAAGGGGTGAGCTTTGGCTTAAAAGCATGGATCCACAAGATAACCCCTATGTTCGTTACAATTACTTTTCACACAAGTTTGATTTACAAGAATGTATGTTTGGTGCAAAATTAATGGTTAATCTGACATCTTCTATGTGAGAGTTCCCATTTATTGACAATGGATACTTGAAAATGCTTCAATTACTTGGGGCAATATTACCAACGAATCAATCAAATGATGATGCCTTGGCCAAGTTTTGCAAAGATACACTAGGGACATTTTGGCATTACCATGGCGGATGTCAAGTTGGTTTGGTGGTTGACAAAAAGTATCGAGTGAAAGGCATTGATAATCTAAGGGTTGTGGACACTTCAATTTATAAGGATTCCCCCGGTACCAATCCACAAGCCACTACCATGATGCTTGGAAGGTATTTATTTTTAATAAGAATTATTTATATTTTTTAGCTTTCAAGGCTTTCAATTTATAATATTAACAATATATTTTGATTATACAATATTTGCAGGTATACTGGAATTCATATCCTTCAAGAGCGTATGAACTCTTGAAATATTCTAAGATCTTTCTAAAATCATTTGCATAATGTATTTCATTTAATAACCATAGAAATGAAATATCATTTACAATAATATAATTAATAGCATTTGTAGTTGTCATTCCATCTTAACTCTTCTTTCATAAGTCTATAAATATTATTTCAAGATAATACATGTATAAAATTTACTAAAAATATAATTTTTATCTTTTGATAAGTTTCATACAAAAGAACAATTGATATTTAAATGTAATTGATGTTAAATACAAAAGAATACTTGTTCCATGATTTTATAGTTTCATTTATATAAGTTTATTTATGAACTTTGATTATATGATATGTAAATGGGATGATGTTTATTTCTATATGTGTTTCTTTTTTGGGGATACATGATATTTGGTTTGCTAAATTTGTTAGTTTGTTTTTATTTTGGGGTGTGATGCCCTTTTATCTCTTTTTTGAAGATAAGATGTATTTATTTTCTTTAAATAAATCTAGATCTATTTTACTACTAACCATTAATTATATTAAATAAATTAATAAAAACAATTTGTGAAAATAATAAAAGTCTTGTATTATAACCTTTGAGCCAAGATATGTTGTAGAGTGCTCTCTCTCTCTCTCTCTCTAGATCTATTTCACTACAAACCATTAATTATATTAAATAAATTAATAAAAACAATTTGTGAAAATAATAAAAGTCTTGTATTATAACCTTTGGGCCAAGATATGTTGTAGAGTGCTCTCTCTCTCTCTCTCTCTCTCTCTCTCTCTCTCTCTCTCTCTCTCTCTCTCTCTCTCCCTCCCTCTCTATCTCTCTATTCCCCCCTCTCTCTCTCTATCCATATTTCTATCCCCCCCCCCTCTCTCTCTCTATCTCTACCTATCTCTCTTCCTCACCCTCTATCATTAAAATTAGTTATTTTTATCATATTTATATCAATCGAATCTTGAACCTTATTCTTCAAACTAATATAATAGTATATAGTATTCCCTTGAATTCTATCATGTTGACAAAAAATACTCTCATAATATCCCTTAAGAAACTATATATAGATGGATCCAATGATCTAATGAGAGGAAGAGACGTCATATTAGCACCTATCAAAGTTTTAATCATTTTTTCTAAAGGCTCATTCAACTCAATTCCTCTCTATAGATCTATATTCATATCTCTTTATCTCTCCTCTATCTCTACCTCTCTATCTATCTATCTCTATTTTTACTTGTCTCTATTTTTATCTATCATCTCTTTCTACCTATATCTCTCCTCCCTCTCTATCTTTGTCTCTCTTTGTATCTACCTACACTCTCTTTCTCTATCTTCCCCTCTCCCGTTCTTTATCTGGACCCCTCTCTTCATCTTTGTCTCTCACTTTCTATTTCTATCTCTCTACCTCCCTTAGCTTTGTATCTCACTTTATATATCTATCTCTCTCCTATCTTTCTATATATTTCTATCATCCTTCTCTCTCTCTCTCTCTCTCTCTCTCTCTCTCTCTCTCTCTCTCTCTCTCTCTCTCTCCCTAAATATTTATCTATTTTTATACCTCTTGCTATCTCTTTGTCTCTCTCCCTCTCCCTATTTATCTCTTTATCTTGCCCCTCTCCCTCTCAATTTCCCTATCTATTTCTCCCTCTATCTCTCTATCTCTCTATATCTCCCTACCTCCCTCTCTCCCCCTCTCTTTCTAAATCTCTATATCCTTTCTCTATTTCCCTCTTTATGTCTCCCTATCTATATGTCTCTCTCTAACTCTATCTCTATATCTCTCCCTCTATTATCTTGTTATATGTCTCCTCCTTTCTATCTCTCTCCCTAATCCCTCTCTATATCTCGATCTCCCCATCTCTCTATTACTCCCTATCCCTCTCTATATCTTTATCTATCTTTCCCTCTCTAACTGTATATCTCTGCCTATCTAGAATCTATATCTATTGATCTCTTCCTCTCTAACTCTACCCTTTCTATCTCTCCCTCTATCTCTTTCTAACTCTATCTCTTCCTCTCCAACTCTATCCTTTATATCTCTCCCTCTCTCTCTTTCTCTCTATCTCTAAACATATAATTTCTATCTCTTTATCTCTTTCCATCTCCCCTTATATCTATATATCTCTCCCTCTCCCTCTCTATCTCTCAATATCTCTCTACCCTCCATATATATCTCTCTCCCCCTCTCTATCTCTCTTTCTATCTCTATCGCTATCTTTGTATCTCTACCTTTTCTCCCTCTTTTTCTTTATTTACATCCTTCCTCTCTCTCTATTTCTCTCCCTCTCCATCCCTCTCTGTTTTCTCTATATTTCTCTATTCTCTTTTTTTTCTCCCTCTTTCTCTATCCTCCTCTCTCTATTTCTCTCTCTCTGTATTTCTCTCTATTTTTCTCAATATCTCACTATCTCTCTATCTCTCTTTATATTGATATCTCTTTCTCTCTATCTCTATCTCTCCCCCTCTCTCCCCCTCCCTCTCTATCTTTTTCTATCTCCCTCTCTCCCCCTCTCTATTTTTCTATCTATTTCATCTGTCCCTCTCACACTATCCCTCCCTCTCTCTCTCTCTTTCTCACTACCTAAACCTCTCCTTATATCTCCCTCTCTTTAAATCTACCTTTCTATCTCTACTTCTATCTATCTAACCCTAACCCCTTTATTTTTATATTTCTCTCCCTCTCCCTCTCTCACAATCTCACCCTCTCCCTCTCTCTCTCTCTATCTCTCTCTCTCTCTATCTATATATATGTATGTATGTATGTATGTATGTATGTTAAAAACATATATAATGTGAGCAAATTACAATGCACTCATATTTTATAACACACTTACATTTTACAATGTGAATGAATTATAAAGCGCATGATTACATTTCATAATGCACGTGATTAAAAAGTATGATCTTGTTTTGTAATGTTCAGATCATGTTGAAAAGTACAATTTTATTTGTAACACAATCATGCTATAAAGCATGATCAAATTTTGTAAGATGATCACATTATGGAGTGGAAATTGTTAATCATAGTGTTGTCATTGATGTCAAATATATGTGAAAGTAGTATGTCAGTTTTAGATGTTATAGAATGTTGATGTTATCATTATTAAAAATGACATGGGAAATTTGGGTACACATGGTATTAGTGGTTCTTGTATGTATACTACTTTTACGAAAGTATAGAAATGTTTGTGGAAGTGTTAATATAAGGTCTACTACTTTGAAGTAGAATATATGCACGTATTGGACTGTCAGTTTTTGGTATCATGTTATACTAGTGTTAAATTTTATGGATTGTGATTTGGAAGTAAGTAATGCTACTCATGAAGTATCCTATTCTACAATTTTAGTAGATTTGAATTACAGAGAAGTAAGTTAGAAGTGGCAAAGTGATGCTTGTGTTTGTTGGTTGACTGTAAATAATGTTTGAGTATTTGCATCAGTGAAGGGAAGCGTATGTGATGTAAGCATGGGGTTTTTTTCCACTCACAATCTCAATTAGAACAGGTTCTAACCACCTCTTAATCCTTATAACCTTATTACCTTAGATTTCACCTTTTTAGGCCTACAAGCTTAATAGCCCTTCCAACAACGTTTTCAGGCTCTAACTCACCAAAATCAACATAAACCCACAAATTAATTATTGTTTCAATTTATTTTCATCTCCCTTCACACCATACCTCAATATCTTAGTTGACTCTTTTGGATCAAAGCCCTCAAACTGAGGCTTTCCTATTGCTACCAAGGGAAAATTAGCCCTATTTTCTAAAGCATACCTTAGTAAAACACACTTCTAACCTTAAAACTTGATGGACAGGCTTTCCACATGTTACCAAACCCCCAAATCCGCACATGGTTCACTATTGTATGGTTTGCAAGTACCCTAATCCACAAACCTTCACTTTTAGGCTATTATCTAGGGTTTTATTGAAAAACTATTGTCTAGGCCTTCCCAAACTCGGCCACTAACTCAAACACATTGTATTTTCCCTACACATGCTCAAGGATTCAACACAACCAATTTAACTACAATTTCTTCAAACTCAGGGCTCAAACCTCTTTTTCTTCACACAAAACATAAGGAAACTACCTAGGGCATCATGCCCAAAACCACTTACAACCTCCCCTGCTTCCATAGACCACAAACACACATGTCCCAAGCCTTATGTCAGCCATTCCACTAAGATAAAATGGGGAAAAGTAGGTGGAATGGCCTAGAATTCCATTTTTAAACCCTCAAACCCTTGAAATAGGGTACTAACCTACAGCGAGAAAACAAACAAAAATTGTTCGCATATGGTTTTGAGAAATGGTTTTTGGCTTCTAATGTTGTCATTGATGGAAATTGAAGTCATCCCCATAGTCAACAGATCTTTATCTAGTAATACCAGCAAACGAAATGGAATACTATGTAGTACCGACAAAATACTTGAGGAACAAAGTGTTCGGTCAGATAGCTTCACCGGATCATTGTTTTGTGTTGTGGATCTCTGGAATTGCTCGTTGAGCACGTGGATCATCTTATCATTGAGTTTTGGGGTGTGCATTATTTGTTATACGAATTTGGATATCCGGTAGGACAATTTTTTTTTATTTGCTTAATAGAGCCAACCCGCTGTAAGTGGTGCATTGTGGATGTATAAAGTGAACTTATTTAAGTTGTTTTCAAATTAAAATGTTTAATTATTGGTCCTAGCTATTGTCTAGCTGACTTGTTTGGATACACATTGAAATTGTTCATGAATTGGGTTGACAAGTTGCAAATATTATTAAGTTTTGTTGAGTCGACCTGTGGTGATTAAATCCTTAGTCACAGATATATTTAGATGATCAGATATATCATTGAGGGTAATGAAAAAGACATGCATTGGTGTACATTGCAAATTTTTAAGGAGTGTTTGAGCAATATCATGCGCAGTTTCACTTGTACATAAAGATTTTTTGTGCGAACTTGAACAGAAAAGGGTAGAAGTTTGGCATCAGTCATCAGGACAAAAGTTCACCATCAGAGCTTAACCAGAACTGTAATCAAGCATTATTGGATGTTATTTATTCAGTTCATTCTCTTTTGGATCTTTTCCAAACTATTGTAAGGACAATGAGTCCATCCTTGAGCAATGAGCTCTAGGCAGTGAGCCTGAATGCAAGTGCATTCCCATTTTGTAACATTTCTTATCCTTTGAGTATACTCAAAACTTATTGTGGATTGGCCATCCACCATGGTTTTTCCCCTAACAGGGTTTCCACGTAAAAAAATCCTTATGTTTTTGATAAAAGGGTAAAACGGGTTTTACAGGGACCTGAAACCACAAAGTTTACAAAACAAAAGAGAGGACAAAAAAGTCCAACCATGAAAACTAGCTGCCCAAGAAAAGATCAGCAACAACCAATCGCACAAAACCAAAAAGACTGAAACAGAGGAAAAGAAGAAACCCCAGACATTACTTCAGAGTCTTGAGGACAAACTCAGTCTTCTCCTCCAGCTTCTGCATATCAATGACGCCCTTTTTAAAAGTTTGAATCATACTAGAAGTAGGGGGGACCTTGCACTTCAAGTTGGCTCTGGTTCTTTTGGAAATACCTGCATCTGTGTCCTAGCTTTTGTCCTTTGTTTCCTCCAGATCCACCACCAGAGAACCCTGCTGGGTTTTGTCAAGCTTCTCTCCCATAGCATTAATGATAATGGCGTTGTGTCTGTCCATTCTGTTATTTTTCTCAGCTACGGTCTTGATAGTGTTCATAATATAATCAATTTTGGAATTAGTGTCTCTGTTACTGTGACCATGGACCCCTCTGTTCCCAACTTTCTTTTCAATCTCAACAACTTTAGCAACCATAACTTCAATTTTGCTTTGTAGGGACCAGTTTTTGATTTTCAGCTCATTGATTTCAGTGAAAGTCCAGTCCAGGAGTTTGGAGTGGGACTCAGAGTTGGCTTTAGCAAGGTTCAGAAAATCCAGAGAGGGCTCATCACCGATATTAGGAACAATTTTCTCAGAATTAAGGTTAACAGGGGAGTCATCTTCAACATGTTTATCCGGCATAGGTTCAACATTAACCACCATTTTGTTGGCATCAGACTCCTCCGAGTCAGAGGATTCTTTAGAATAGGAAACAAGACTTTTAGCCTGGGGTTTCTTGTGAAGGGAGGGACTATCAAGCTCAAGCTCAGCATAGGCTTTACCAGAGAGGAGAGTAGGGTTTATTTTCCCAGAAGGGCCAGCATGCAAGCTGAGGACTTTTCTAGCCGAACTAGGGTTAGGAATGTACTCCGACCCACTAGGCGTTGTGTCGTCACTCTCAGAGTCAGGAGTGGTATCCAGGGTAGGGGGGGCATGCATGTTTTGGAAATGCTCGACAATCAATCTTATAAGCCTTGTATGCAAAATAGGAAATCTATTGGGGTTTTTCTTATTATCCTCCAAGCTTTTTTTTAGGGAACAGAAAAGATAATAGGGAAGAGAGATCCTAACCTTGTGGTGGAAGTGGTTGAGAAGAGAAAATTGGTAGCCATAAACTCTAGTAAAATGCCCATCCACCGTAATGTACTCCATGATGACCCGCAGCACCTTCCTCCAGATGGCCTTTATTGAATCTGCATCAAAGTAACTGCTAGCAATTTTGACTAGGCTTAACCTTTCTTTGTCTTTTTTAGGAAATCTAATCACGGCTTCATTAGAAAAAGCCCTGTCCCTGAAAAACTTCTTCCCTTCAATAGATAAACCCGTAACTTCAGCGATTAAATTTTCACTGAGCTCAACATTCCTGCCAAACAGGGTCAAATTGTCTTTATTCCAATTTTTAACAAAAAGGTCCGTAGCCTCCTGGCTGGAGCCATGGAGCTTCTCTAGAAAAGGAAGCAACCCACCACTTTTAACTTTTTCCCAGGCCTTGGCATTTTTCATATGAGTTTCATAGTTGTCCGGCTCAATACGCTTTCTATCTCCTCCCATCTCAGCTGACACAGTGGGGTAGACCCAGACAAAATCTTTACTAAAATTGGCCCCGCCACAACTTAGCACCCACAAAACATGTGGGCCTTTCTTGCAAGTTAAGTCATCGGGATCGATCCCATACAATCTAATGATTGTGATGTGAAAGGTCTTATCTGTCTTCATTAAAGGGATAACACGTAGCTTTTCCATGTGATTTATCATAATTTATTAGGGCGCAAACATTAGAGTTTAGATCATTTGTATTTAGCCAAGTACGCACCTCTTTACTCTTAACTCCTTTGTTGGCAAAAAAATCCGCAACGGCATTGGCTTCTCTTTAAGCATGTGATATTTTAACTTTTTCAAATTTAGCCAAAGTCAGCTTTGCTTCCTCAATCCATGACTTGATGGTCCACGAGGGGGGAGACTTTTCCTTAAGGCAATCAATTATGTTTTTGGAGTCTCCTTCAAGCCACAGATGTTTAATGTTAAGACTTTGAGCTAAATTTATGATATGAAAAGCTCCAGCAGCCTCTGCCAAATGGTTGGTTTGGGATCCAAGAGGAGAAGTCGTCACCCCTATGAAATTGCCAAAGGAGTCCCTTATGACTCCACCACAACCTGCCACCCCCAGATTACCTTTAGCCGCACCATTGAAATTAGATTTGATACAACCGTTAGGCGGGAAAGACCAGCAAACACCCTCTCTGTCCTTCTTGGCTGTCATACTGATTCTAGACGGGACAAGATTTATGTTCCACTCCTTTGCAACAGTTAGGTCATATAGCGACTGCTCAGCTTTCAAGGACAAGTTGTTCTTCTGAACCAAAGTATTGAAATTTTCCTTCAGAAATCTGATAATTTTATCAAAGACAATGTCTTCAGCAGCTTCTTTGCCTCTATAAATTTTGTTGTTGCATTCTTTCCAGAGACCCCAAGCAACATGAGGGAATATTAGATCCCAAAAAGATCTAAGCATGGGATTTTTTGTCGGAGCTTTCCATTGAGAGAAGAAATCTTCAATGGACAAAGGGAAGACCCATGGGATGTTCCATAACTTGATGATTTTTCCCCAGATAGAAGCAGCAAAAGAACAATGGAGGAATAAGTGACGCACAGATTCAACTTCCATCTTACAAAGAGAACATCTATTAGGAATTTGAAATCCATGTTTACATAGGTTATCAATCATAAGTACTTTATTTTGGAGAAGGATCTAGAAGAATATATTGATTTTAGGTATCAAAAGTTTAAACCAATATTTAGACCAGAAGGGAGGATGATCCAGAGAAGAAGTAATCCTGGCAAAAGCAGAGGACATGAAAAAATTGCCAGAGGGATCATCAGACCAAACCACGTGGTCATCTAGCTACTCAGAATTAAGTCTAATAGCCAACAGAGATGATTGGATAGGAGCCAAAGCCTGACTAACACTACACAAGTCCACCCACTTGCCATTCACTCTGTAATCTTTCACATAATTTCCAAACCGTTCCTTGCAGGTATCTGCCCATTCGCTGAAGGAATTGATTTTTATAATGGGTTCCTTTAAAAGCCACTTGTCCTCCCAAAATCTAGTATGATGACCATTTCTAACTTGCCAACCAATACCATCATCCACAATCCTTTTACCATTGATTATATTATTCTAGCAAGTTGACCCTCTGGGAAGAAGGTAAATGTCCTTCTTAATTATGGAAGAGCAATTGTTTTCTAAGTATTTGCTAGCCAGGATATCAATCCACTCCCCAGAAGAAGAGGAGATTCTCCAAATTTGTTTAGCAAGGAGAATTTTGTTAACTATTCTGATTCTTCTTAAACCTAGACCTCCGGCCTTTTTAGGTCTACAAACCAGATTCCAGCCATTTAAGGGAAGTCTTTTTTTTTCCTCAACACCCGACCAAAGAAATCTTTTTTGGATTTTTTCAATGGCGTCAGCAAATTTAGCTGGAATCTTAAAAAGACTAAGGGCATAGATTGGAAAATTATGTAGAGAAGCTGAAGTTTTCCGGCTTGACTTAGCAGGGCTCCTTTCCAGCCCGCGAGCTTTTTGCTAAATCTTTCAACCAACGAGAGCCAGAATGACTCTGGAGGTTTCAAACTTAAGGGTAGACCAAGGTAGGTGGCATGAATGGAGTCCACTCTGCAACCCAGGATTCTAACAATTTTAGCTTGTCTATGATCCAGAGTGTTGAAGAAGAACAACGAGCTTTTTTGATTATTGATCAGCTGTCCAGACACTCTCCCATACTTGTCAAGCAACTGTTTTATAGTTCTACCTTTAGCCACTGTGGCTTTACCCATAAGCATAGTGTCATCAACAAATTATTGATGGGAACACACCAGATTGCCCAAAGAAGGTTTAAGACCAGAAAGAAATTTGAAGTCAACCAACTTTTTCAGATTCTTGCCTAAACTTTCAGCCATAATAGTGAATAAAATAGGAGAGATAGGATCACCCTGCCTTAGACCTCTGGTGCTCTAGAAAAAGAAGGAGGGGGATCCGTTGACCATAATCGATATGGAAGTCGTGGACACAAGTTGTTCAACCATTTGGATGACCCTATTACAAAAACCAAAAGTCTTTAAAATTTTAAATAAGAAAGTCCAGTCAACTCTATCATAAGCTTTTGATATGTCGAGCTTTAATAAAAAGCCTTCAGTCTTCGACTCAACTAAGGAGTGAATATTCTCATGAACAGTAACAATAGAGTCAAGAATTTGTCTACCAGGGACAAAGTCGTTCTGTTGAGGAGAAATCAAGGAAGGCAAAAGAGTTAAGAGTCTTGAAGTTAAGACCTTGGATATGATTTTATATAAGGAATTACAAAGGATTATAGGCCTAAAAGCCTCAAAATTATTAGCTCCAGGTTTCTTGGGGATAAGAACCAAGAAGGTAGTATTTAATTCTTTTAGAAGATTTCTGGAGCCAAAAAATTCTTTAATAGCATTTACCACATCTTCTTCAACAATCTCCCATAGCCATTGAAAGAAAAATAAAGGGAAACCATCAGGCCTTGGAGCTTTACTCCCTTCAAAGGAAAAGACAGCCCGCTTGACTTCCTCATTGGTGGGGATAGAAGTCAAAAAAGAGTTATTTTCCTGGTTGATAATTCTTGGTATAGCTTCCACTAACTGATCCTGCTCATTATGGTTTATTTCCTCATTGGCTGAAAGAAGGTGTTTAAAGAAGGAACCCGCCTGCTTCCTAATGTCCTCCTCCTCCTCATACCTGGTTCCATTCACTTCTATATGAGATATTCTATTTATAGCTCTGTGTTTTGAAGTTGAAAGATGAAAGTACCTGTTGTTTCAGTCTCCTACAGATAACCAAAGAGCTCTAGATCTTTGTCTCCATAACTCCTCTTCCTTTCCAATTATGTCATGCATCTTCATGAGGATCTCATTCTCTCTTTCCTTGGTATCATTCAAATAGCCCTCCTTCTGAATTTTAAATTGAACTTCTCCCAATTCCATCTGAAGATCAAACTTAATCCTAAAGATGTTCCCAAAAGATTCCTTTTTCCAATTTTTTAGATTGCATTTCACTTCCCTTAACTTTTTAGCAACTCTGAACATAGCAGTTCCTTGAATTCTTATATTCCACCATTTCCTTATTTCCTCTTTTAGAGCAAGATGAGAGATCCACATTTTTTCAAATCTGAAAGGAGTGTTCCTCTTTTTTTTTATTGGGTCCGCAATGAAACTGATAGGAAAATGATTGGAACCTATTCTAGTAAGAGCTCTAAGGGAACAGTAATAGTCAAAGTACCATTGATTGGAAATTAAAGATCTATCTAATCTGACCTGTATGAGATCTGACCCCTTTCTGCGGTTAGACCAGGTAAAGGAGGCTCCTTGGAGATCCATATCAATCAATCCATGATTATCAATGAAATTCTTGCAGATCCTCTTTGCTTTCTAGATTGATCTGGGATCCCCCAAATTTTTCTCCATTCATTAGGGGAGTGTTGAAGTCCCCCATAACAATCCAAGCTTCTCTGTCAAAAATCCTCCTAAAGGCAGCTAATTCTAACCAAAAAGATTTTCTCATGCCTTTTCCATTAGGAGCATAAATGTTCAATTGAATCCAACTGAAGTTATCTCTTATATGAGTAAATCTAGTGGCAATATGATTTGTACCTTCCAAGATCGGATCACCTCTGATAGTATGGCTATTCCAAAAAGTCACGAATACCTCCAGAAGCTCCACTCGAATTATTACCCTGGTTACTGTAATACTGGAAAAGTTTCATCTTTTCAATTTTCTCCTTTGGCATTTTAGTTTCCTGAATTAAGAGAATATCTGGCTTGTGATCTCTAACGAAATTGTGAAGAACATCCTACTTGTGGGGGCTATTGAGTCCCCTTATGTTCCAAGACATAATCTTCATTAGATACCAGGGGAATTAAGGCATTCTGGGATGGTTTTTTGAGAGCCATCTGCAATATCCTGAAAATTGTTCAACTCTCTTTTCTTTTTCGAAGACTTTTTACCTCTTGAGTTCTTTACTGCTCCACAGTCTGCCTTGACTCTTGATCTGGTTGAAATGCCACTTGGGGTCTTCCCCTGAGTATTTTTTTCTTTTTTCTTCTTTGATATATTCTCCTCTTTATCAGTCTCTTCTTGGCTATCCGTCTCTCTACTTGACTCCCAGTCCTTATCAGTAGGTATCCTTTGTTCCCAAGGTAGGGTGTCCATGTTACCATTCTTTTGAGCAGACAAGATATTACTAGACAAATCTGCTGAGTGATTCAGATTTTCAAGGGATTCCAAAACCCTTTCTGGGGAGTTAGGATCTGTCACATACGCTACTCCCTGAGGGGGAAGATTATCAGGAGATTGGGAGGGAAAAGGAATATTTAGTTCCAAGGACAAGCCCTCATTAGGGATGTCCTCCAGACCCGAGAATACTTTGTTTCTATCAGAAGGGATTGTCATTTGGGATAAGGAGGTAGAAAGGTTCAGATTTCCTTCCCCAACTAAGGTGTCTTCATCAGACTCCCTTTCCTTAGATGGGGACGTATTAACAAGATTCAAGTAATGATGATCAAAAGGGATCTCACCTTTAGACTCCATAACCACTTCAATCTCTGGAGAGACTCTCTGAGTATTGGATGCCATATTTTCCAATACCTGCTTGTTGTTTTCCTTCCTTTCTCCTCTTGAATCACTCTTTTTTTCCACGCCTTTTTTTCAGGTCCAGCTAGTTTTTCTTTCTCTGAAGTGGCATTTAGGGGGAATTTTTTTGCCCAGTGACCAGATTTCTTGCACTTCAAGCAAGCAAATAGAATGGTTTCAAACTTAATATTCTGCACCTAGGAACCTAGTTTAGATTGAATCTCAATCGAAGATGGAAGATCTATTTCCTGGGAGACTCCCACACATATCCTCCATTCTCTTTCTAGCCGCTGTCATTGAATCAATAGAGAGGATCTCCCCAAAGGAGCTAGCAATACCATGAAAGATGTCTTCACTCCAATACTCCAGGGGCAGACCTGGAAGTCTAACCCAAACTGGGACATTCTCAAAGATGGAATCCAATAGATTTAAGTTGGAGGACCACTTCTTTAGGGCCAGGGATGATTTCCCTATTACCCAGGGACCACCACTTCTAACTACCATGATGTCCTCTCTGCAAGTAAAATCAAACGCAAAAAAACCCTTTGGAAGAGCGGCGACAGAAACTTTCCCACTAGTTCTCCATTTATTTTTAACAAACTCCCTGACCACCTCAATATTTGGTCTAGGGCCCATAAACTTTCCTACCAAAGTCCGTTCCATAAGAGCTAAATTATGGTCAATGAGCATATTTGGAATAGAGATAGCAAACTTACCTCCTATAGGAGACGAAATGTTTTGCACTGGAGGGAAAGGAGATTTTCCATTAGGTTTTACCCCAAATAGAGAAGTCCAGGGTTTGCGATTACCTTCAGTGCCAACAGTGGTCCCCACACCCCCTTTAACTTTTTCATTTTTACCGGTGGGAGATGCTATAGGGTTAATCTCTAGATTTTCCTTTCCCCCAGGTTCCACCTGTATTTTGTGTCTAGAGTCCACATCATCCTGGTCATCCTTACCTTACTTTTGACGCGACTCCAGCTCCTGATTCGACTGTAGATTTCCTGAACTTTCTCTGATTCCTTTTCCATTGCTTTGAATCTTGAAACTCTTTTTCTCCCACCCATGCTCGCGCTCGTGTCCCGTCATTCCTCTAATGAAAACTACACATGTTAATTTCAAAAAAATCCTTATGTTATGGTTGTGTGGTTTCTTGCTTTCAGTTTCTGCATATTGATTTTAATTAAATGTTTTAAGTGGATTGAAGATCAGAATAAAAGGATTATTTTTTGCAGAACATTGATTCGCCCCCCTCTCAGTGTTGCTTGTTTCCAACAATTGGTATCAGAGTTGGTTCCTTGAAAGAAGTCTAATAGCTTGGGGAGATCTTGGACAGTGTTCTCAATGGATACAAACAGTCTTCAACAACAACTCATGGTGGCCTTGGATGATCTTGACCAGTCAAAATCTGAGATCTAGGAACTACAATAAAATCTTGAAAATGTAGAAAAATTCATCTAGTCATTGAAAGAAGAGATCAATGAATCAAGGGAGAAAAGAAAGGAATTATGTGGTGAGCTTAAGCAGAAGAGAAAAACTAATGAAGATGAACAACTCAGTCAAGCCCTGAAAGAGAAAACAAAATAATGTAAAAAAATTCCCAATAGAATGCTACTTTGAAGCGTGAGATGGAATCCATCATGATGAAGATGACCAAAGAGTTTGAGGACAGAAAGAAGAATGAAGAAAATCTTGCACAATTTTTAAAAGAAAATTTTGAACAATGCAGTCGACTAGAAAATGAATTGGAGCAATCCAAGAACAATGAAGAGGAGCTTGAAAAAAACCTTGATGATCTCAGAGATGAACTTACTACTGCAAATGAGTTCAAGGCAAAATTCAAAGCAAGCTCATCCAAAACTTGATGAATTAATCAAGGGACAAAGAACTGATGGTGATAGATGAGGTCTTGGATATGAAGAAGGAGAAAGCTCTGAATCTGGACAAAGGAGCTCTAGACAAAGGACTTAAGGACAAGGAAAATTCAGACAAGGAAAACAGATGAATGGACCCAGAAGGAATCCGGTAAGGCAACCTAATGCTCAAAGATTTAATGGTTATTGCTATACTTGCAACAAAATTGGTCATATGGCTTCTCAGTGTAGGAGTAGGATGAATGCAAGTAGACCATCATTCTCAGGTCAGTGTTTTAATTGTTATAAATATGGTCACATAAGTCAAGTGAATGCAAAACTAAGATGCATAACCTTCTTAGAAATGACAGATGTTATGCATGCAATAGATTTGGACATATTTCTAACCAATGCAGATAAAAAAAAAATTAGTGGAATGGTTGTCCTAGACATAAAAGTTTTGTGTTCTATAGCTGCAACAAATTTGGTCACAGTTCTAAATTTTGTTGGAACAAAAGAGGTCCGATAAGATAGAACATGCAACCGAATGTAAAGGGAAAAGGAAAAATCACTACTTATGAGATTAAGAAGAAGATGCAGAAGAAATGGGTGAAGAAGAATCCCTCTATAGAAGGAAATGGATCAACACCAAAAGTCACTTCTGGTAATACCTCTAGAAATTAATTTTAGGTCTTTTTCTTAGGGGGAGTTGTCAAGAAAATTTATTAAACCCCCTATAAGTGATTGATACTAGAATTCAGATGAGTCTAGTAGGAAGTTGGATATTCTTTAGACATTGTGAAATGAATCTAAGGCATCAATAAGGAATATTGTATATCCACACAAAAATTATCTGCCCTAGAACATAAAAGACAAAGAACCAGTTAAATTAGGGCAAGAGCATTTATTGCAAAAGTAAGGGGTTAGGTTCAATGACAATAAAAGAACAATTTTCACTTTCATTTGTTAGATTGCATTGCTCTGAGGAGATCTTTTCCAAATTGTGAATGGATTTGAGCAAAGAGGAGAATCTACGATCAATTTCTGTTTCATCTCCAAAAGGTATTTATTGCAAAACCTATGAATTTTTATGCTCGCAATTAGGTCTACCCCTCTTATACTTGAAGTCAAAGATAGGTCATGTCCAAAGTTCAAATGGCATCCATACAAGTCAGTAGACACAGAACCCCTAGGTGCATTTTCCTCGATGTTGTATAGAGTTCTTCATATAGAAGATATTAGGGCATATTTGCATGCTAATATTGAGGATTTGGGTAGTGCACATCTATTGGAATTGTATTCTAATCACATAGTTCAAGAGGATTTCTCTATGAAGCCTGAATTCCAAACCCTAGTGGACAAGAAATTTGTGCAAATCGTGAAGTTTCCTATATTTGAGGAAGATGAGCACTTGGGTTTGATACATACTAAGTCGTGTGCATGATGAATTCATGTGGTTGGATGTGCCATTCAAAATTACCAAGGAAGCTATTTTTATAATTACAGGCTTGAATTCCTCTGGTAGACTTCCAGTATTGAAGTTGATAAAGAATGATGAGGTTACTAAAGCGACTAGTTTGCATTAGGACAGAAGGGCAATGACTATAGAACATATTGCCGAGATTGATGTAAAATTTGCATCTATGGTCATAGGGTACAAGATTTACCACTCGAGTCGGGAAAATTATGTATCTAGCACTGCCATCTATACAACATATGAAATGATGAAACAAAATGCAAAATATGATCTATGTGAATTACTCAGAGGTCAACTATTGGAGAACTTGAAAAAGATCAAGAAGGACAAGAAGAATGTATTCAAGTCCAGAAACTTGTTAATCTGCTTGTATTTCTACTTCTCAGGTGAGGTACTGAGAATTGGTAAAGTCCATTGGAGAACTGATATTTTGGTAGCTATTCAGATCTGGGATATGCTATGTAGTCTTGGTGATTGGTAGACCCACAACGCAATCTTGTGGGGTCATTTTAAAAGCTTTCAAAATCAAATGCATGCCAGAGAGAGAATCCTTGAAGCTTTAGTGGAGCAGTATAAAGACTCTATATGCTTCGTGGTAGACATTGACCAATGTCACATGGAAGCAACTGATCCTAGAACTGTTTGGATCATGCCTATGGGATATGAAGAGGATGAAAACATTTTGAGGATGTACATAGAACATCTACTAAATTCACCACTGGATCCTAATGAAGAAAGGTTTGGAATCTATGCAAAGAAAAGCTTACAAGTTCACTCAGATTTGAGAAAGCCCATGTCAATTAGAAAGGTAAGAAAGGAGACATAAATCTTTGCAAAGAGAATGGGTCTTCCAGTTGAAAAACTAAAAGAAATAAGGAGACAAATAGATGAAGCTGAAGTAACCAAAGAGAAGGAAAATACAACACCAGCTAGTCTGGGAACATCTTCTGCTAGAAAAACTAGAAGTTCCCTTGCAGCACAGCCAAATCAAGCCAAAGCCTTCGGAAGAAGAAAAAAGAATAAAAGCTCAATAGCTTAACAAGTTGTATCTACAAATGAAGAGGAAGAAACAAACTCAGAAGAAATAGTTAGAGAGATAAAAGCTACTGGGACTCATGTTGTCAAACTTAATAAGAGAAAGCCTTCTGGCAAAGGTGAGGAAGCAAATAAAAAGACCAAAGTTGATAAACCCGATATGTCTGTGGAGGAAGTTGAGAATGCAATAGTAGATGACATAAATCTCAAGCCACTGTGACCTATATGAGACTTTTGATGAATCTGGTAAGAAGTTTCTTGAAATAGCTACAGTCAAGCACTTAAATGTTTTTAATAAAACTCTGGTTGAAATCATGTCCGGCTTTCCTACAAGCCTATATGAAGCTTTGCAATCTAGGAGAGAAAATGCCAGAACTAAGGAAGAAAACTTAAGGAAAAGAGTTCTTGTTGACTTGTGCCCAGAAATGGGAATTGAAGAAATGGATCTACTTCTTCATAAAGCTAAAAAGGATTTCAGAAGCAATTCAAGGATAAACAAACTCATGATTGGTGACACTGATGCTATTATCAGTGAGACTAAAATTTTTTTGGAAGAGTACTTGTCAAAGGAAAAGGTAAATATTGAGGAGATCAATATTGAACATGTTGAAGGTCATGAGGAAGTGAATGTGGAGGTGAACAAGTCAGAAGAAGGAAATGAAAATGAAGAAAACATAAATGTATCTAATCCTCCAGTATTTGAGGATATTCTAACTTCCCCCAATGTTGAAAACATTGAGACACCTATGGAGACTAAAGTCCAAATTGAGGTGATTACTGAAGAGAAAGAAGTTCCTAATGAAGAAAAGGAAATACAAAAAGTCATTTTAGAAGCTCAATCTAAGATTGATAAGGGAAAGAATCAAGATTTTAGCCCAAAAGAGGTAAAAGAATCCCTATTGGAGTAGCAGGTAGAATTAGATCCTGAGTTTGATGTGAGGTCAATCAACTTATCCACTTTGTCCCCAATCCAAATGCTAAAAGTTGCCAAAATATCTCAAGATAAAGCCAATGAGAAAATATTGCAATCTCACATTGAAGATGGTGAGCTGATGAATCTTGCTTCTGGAGTTCCATAGAAGTTGATGCCTACCCATGTTATGAAGCCAAGAGGATCCTCCTCTAGTGAGCTGAAGAGATTAATAAACTCTATAGATTCTCATTTCAAATATTTTGATGTTTCAGCTCTAGTTAAAGTGAAAAAGGAATTTAAAGAAGGAAGAGTTGGAAGCCTAAAAGAATTGATTTCCAAAGACAAATATTTTTTGATTACTTGCATAGAGAATATTCAAGGTGCTATAACTAAAGGAGGAAATGTGTACAAATCTTGCTTAATCTTGTCAAAATTTACTAAGGCAAATGAGAAGAAGATAAAAGATATTGAGCAGCAAATGGTTATTATTTCCAACACCTTTGATCCATTGGTCGGTAGTGTTTGTCATCAAGATAGTCAAGCAATGTCTCTACTTGACCAAATAAAGAATTTGAAGTCTGAAAATGGAAGCGTTATTAGTAGAGTAAGTGAACTCAGGGGATTGATAAGTCCAAAAATTGAGATATTGGTGAATTCCTTGAAAGAAACAAAAGGTGTTGTGATCACTCCTGATCCGATAAGCTTGGAAGCTGTAAAAACATTGTCTTATCTTGTTTGTGGTGATATTACCATTTTGGAGAGTCTAAAAAGTGTGTGGGACTCAAATTTAAGTGGACTGAAGAATGTCTTTGCAGACATCTTCAAATTTTTGTAAGTCTCCAGATATGCTTGTACAATTTTGCAATTTTGGTTTCCCTAATTTTGTCATTGATGTCAAAGGGGGAGAGAGAGTGAAGTGAAAAATGCCTTGATATTCTTAGGGGGAGTAATATTTTGCAATGAAGCAGTATTTTGAATTTTGGTAGTGTGCTTATTAGTTTTGACACTTAATAATTTTTCTCTAAGTGTTGCCATCAATGCCAAAGGGGGAGATTGTTGGCATATGGTTTTGAGAAATGGTTTTTGGATTCTAATGTTGTCATTGATGGAAATTTAATTCATCCCTATGTTCTATAGATCTCTATCTAGTAATACTGGCAACCAAAGTGGAATAATATGTAGTATCGGCAGAATACTTGAGGAACATAGTGTCCAGTCAGATTGCTTCACCAAATCATTGTTTTGTGTTGTGGATCTCTGGAATTGCTTGTTGAGCACATGGATCATTTTATCATTGAGTTTTTGGGTGTTGCATTAGTTTCTATAAGAATTTGGAGATCTGGTAGGACATTTTCTATTTATTTGCTTGATAGAGCCAACCTAGTGTAAGTGGTGTGTTGTGGATGTATAAAGTGAGCTTATTTAAGTTGTTTTCAAATTAAAATGTTTAATTATTGGTCCTATCTATTATCTATCTGACTTGTTTGGACACACATCAAAATTGTTCATGATTTGGGCCAACAAGTTGCAAATATTATTAAGTTTTGTTGAGCTGACCTATGGTGATTAAATCCTTAGTCATAGATATATTTAGATGATCGGATATATCATTGAGGGTAATGAAGAAGATGCATTGGTGTACGTTGTGAATTTTTAGGGAGTGTTTGAGCGATATCATGTGCATTTTCACTTGCGCATAAAGATTTTGTGTGTGAACTTGAGCATAAAAGGGCAGAAGTTCGACATCAGTCATCATGACAAAAGTTCACCATCAGAGCTTAACCAAACTACAATCAAGCATTGGTGGATGTTATTTATTTAGTTCATTCTCTTTTGGATCTATTCCAAAATATTGTAAGGACAATGAGTCCATCCTTGAGTAGTGAGCTCTAGGTAGTGTGCTTGAATGCAAGTGCATTCCCATTTTGTAACATTTCTTATCCTTTGAGTATACTCAGAACTTATTGTGGATTGGCCATCCACCATGGTTTTTCCCCTAACATGATTTCCATGTAAAAAAATCCTTGTG
This sequence comes from Sequoia sempervirens, assembly GCA_007258455.2. Classification (NCBI taxonomy): domain Eukaryota; kingdom Viridiplantae; phylum Streptophyta; class Pinopsida; order Cupressales; family Cupressaceae; genus Sequoia; species Sequoia sempervirens. The sequence goes on from VDFB02266927.1 coordinate 250,861, forward strand.
TTATGGTTGTGTGGTTTCTTGCTTTCAGTTTCTGCATATTGATTTTAATTAAATGTCTTAAGTGGATTGAAGATCATAATAAAAGGATTAATTTTTGCAGAACACTGATTCACCCCCCTTCTCATTGTTGCTTGTTTCCAACAAAAACTTCCACCAAATATTGAGTTAAAGGCTCAAAAATAATAGAGATTCAAGCTAACACATGCCCCTTGAAGATTCAACAAGAAATTTTCTCAAACCACCTCTATATGAATCGTACCAATATAGAAATGGAAGAAGAAATAGTAAATCTGTAAAAATAGAGATATAACAGGGAGTATTTTAATTCAAATCTTCAAGAATCAATATACATCGATGCTTTACATCATTTATACAATATTTCCCTCCTAAAACCAACTTTCTAACTTCCACTAACTATTTTTTGAAGCTTTATGACCGTTGGGTCCTGCCTTTTTGTAATTTTTCCAATTTTGCAACTTTTCACATTTTTGCATTTTTTCAATCTACACCTTCCTAGACACCTAATACTCATCAAATAGGACTAGTTACATAGAAAAATTGTCTCCAAGACCTTATTTGGGTAAAACTTACCAAAATCTAAAGCCTACACAACAATTTCTTAAATTGACAAAACTTGTTTAATGGTGCCCCTGCACCAGTATGCTAACTAGAGGAAGCGTGTGAAGGTAAAATAGGACCAATTTAATACCATGGAAGGAAGTGTGTGACATCATCTTACACTTGTAGTAACACATTTGATTTGTGGTTGAGCCAACTACACATTTCATATAGTTTTGAATTAAGGTTATTTGTGAATGGTGTTAAAGGGATCTAGGCCAACATGAGTTGTTAATATGATGGAATGAATATATTGATTATTTCATGAAAATTTGAGTAAGAGAAGAGGATATGTAAAATGGATGAGTAATTGATGAGCAATTTGAATAGAGAAGTCAAGTGTGTTGAGTAAAATTCAGATGTCATCATAAGATGTGTTTGCCTGCTGATGTAGAGCAAATTGTGTGAAAGAAGATATATAATTTATTTTATAATATGAGGTTGAAGCCTCCTAATCTGAGTTTGTCCTTAGTGACTATGGTGTAGCTTATCCATAGGGGAATGGTGTCTCTTATATGTTATTTTTTGAAAATAATAATTCAAGGGGATTTATGTCTCTCTTTAGGGTTGTAATTCCTGTAGGTTGGTGCCTGCAAAGTTATTATAAATTATATATTATTTTGTAAGGTTGGATTTTGGTAGTAGTTCCAAGAAGATTTTCTCATCATGGTTTTACCTTCTGGGTTTCCATGTAAATTTGGTGTTCTCTTATGTGGATGTGTTCATTACTTGCATTTCAATTGATTATGTTCTCATGCTTTTATGAATGTGGTGATTTAAAGTATAAAAGTTTTAAATATTGATTCACCCCTCTCCCCTCTCAATATTTGTGTGTCTAATAATTGGTATCAAAGATTAGTTCCTTGGTGAAGCTTAATAGCTTGAGATAGATCTGGAATGGCTGACACATCAAGGAAAGAAGGTATTTCTTCAAACAAGGCACCACTATTTGATGAATCTAATCATGCATTCTAGAGTGTAAGGATGGAAGCCTACTTGATGGAATTAGGGTTTGATGTTTGGAAATCTGTTGTAGATGGTTATGAAATTCCAAAAAATCCTCCAAGAGATCAAGAAGGAAAGAAATCTTGTGATAATAATGCTAAAGAATATCTATTGCTATTTTATGTGGGCTATGCAAATCTAAGTTTGTCAAGATAATGCAATGTAAAAGTGCAAAGGATATTTGAGACAATTTTCATAATATTTATGAAGGTGATGAAAAATTCAAGCAAGCAAAGCTTCAAACCTATTGAGGAAAGTTTGAGTGTTTGAAGATAAAGGAAGAAGAGAATATTGTTGCATATCTACTCTAAGTGGATGAATTTGGAAATACCATTAGAGTACTTGGTGAGGAAGTGAAAGATCTAGTGATTATAAAAAAATTACTTAGATCTCTTCCCATAAGATTTGATTCAAAAAAAAATTGTTGTTGAAGAAGTTAAAGATCTTAACACTCTAACAATGGATGAACTACATGGGATACTCATTGCATATGAGATGATCATTATGACTGATAAAACTTCAAAGAAAGAAGCAACTTTCAAGGCATCAAAGATAAATGAATATTTTGACTCTAATGATGAATTAGACCCTAAATGAGCAAACTTTGTAAGGAAGTTAAATAAAGGTTTTGGCAACTACAAAGGTATTTTACCCTTCAAATATTTCAATTATGGTAAAATAGGTCACTTTGTTGTTGATTGTCCTTCTAAATGAGTTAGTGATGAACAAAAGGAGTATTTAAGCCCTCTCAAAAGAACTATAAGAAATCCAAGAATAAGAAGAAGAATTATCATAAGTACAAGAAAAGCCTCTACTCTAAGGAAGATTCTTATTCATCTGATGAATGTGATCACTATACCTCTAGAAGTGAAATTGAAAGAGAAGATTCTCTATTCATGGTGATGGAGACTATAGATGGTGATACAAAACAAGTAAAATTTAGAGATATGATGAAGAAGATGTGAAAGTTGATCTAGAAGAACTTATAGCCTCCCTAGATGAATTGATGAAAGAAAGAAAGGAAAATTAGAAACAAAATTTATAGTTGAAATAATATGAAAAAGTGATTATGGATGTAAAATTTTAGATAGAAGAAGCTAAAAAATATAAGATGTCTTGACAGAAAAATTAAAAGCAAAGGAAATGGATTGTGAAAGGCTTGAAGAATAAGTGGTATCTTTGAGAAAGGATCTAGTTCGAAAGTAAATATTCAAAGGAACAAAAATATGAAGTTTGGAAAAATTATAGAGATTTTGGATGAAATTATCAATATTCAGAGATCACCTCACACCAAAACTGATATTGAGTTTGATGAAAGTTAGAGAACATTTAGAATACTCAGTAAATCATGAAGGCATCTACAAAGGATCTTGATGAAAATTCCTCTAGATGTTCAAATATGGATCAATCTAAGGAGACTAAAGAGATCAAAAATGAAGACGATTCTTGCATTCCAATCCAATAGAAGAGGAGTTTCAAAAAGACAAATCTAGAAAGAAAAGCATATAATACCAGGTTCAATTATTCATTTTATGGTTATTGTTATATATGTAATCAATTTGGTCATAAGGCAATAGACTGTAGGTTGTTTCCTACAAGATATAATTATTTTGTAAGAAAAAATACATCTACACCTCTATTTGATTTCAATGTCATTTGTTACAAGTACAATAATTTTGGACACATTGCAAGACATTTTAGAAGTATTTTTGAGAATCATCATAAGAAAGATAGGAAAGAAGATATCTCTATTGATCATAAGAAAGATTCTAAGAAAGTATGGATAAAGAAGAATAAAGATCATAAATCTAAAAAATATTGATTGATCAAATTGCATTTCATGCATAGAATGAGAAAAATTCATTGATCAATGATATTAGATGTTCTAGCTCCACATGACCGAAGACAAAAGAAAGTTTATAGATATAAAAAATTGGAATGGTGGATCAGTAAGGCTTGGTGAATATTTTGTTGCTAAGATATCTTGAAAAGGTACGTTGAGTCTTGATTGCACGGAGAAACTAAGACATGTGATGTCTTATATGTTGAAGTTCTAACGAATAACTTATAGAGTGTAAGTCAAATGTGTAAGAAGAGCTTCAATCTATCATTCAATGCACAAGGTTGTGAGATAAAAAAAGAAAGCATTGGTAAGCTTGTTTCAGAAGGAAGTATGATAGAAAGTAATGTGTACAATCTCAGTGAGATCAAAAGAAATAAATGTCTCTTGGGACAGAAAGATGAAAGTTAGCTATGGCATAGAAGGATGTGTCACATAAATTTTGATCATCTTGTGAATATCAATTCTAAAAGAGTGGTAAGAGACATGCCTAAAATTGCAAAGCCCTCATGCATGCTCTACAAAGAATGTCAAGAAGGAAAGATGACAAGAGTAAAGTTTTCAAAAAAGGAGTATTCTACTAAAAAGCCATTGGAGCTAGTTCATACAGATTTGTGTGAACCAATGAGGACAAAGATCTTACAAGGTGATAGGTACTTTATGATGTTAATTGATGATTTTCTAGAATTTCATGGGTTACTTTCTTAAACTAGAAATCAAAATCCTTTTAGAAGTTCAAAAATATTCAAAGCTTTGGTAGAAAATGAGATTGGTCATACAATCAAGTGTTTAATATCTAATAGAAGCAATGAATTTACTTTTGATGAGTTTGAAGAATTCTATGAAAAAGATGGAATTAGGAGATAGTACTCTACCACAAGTACTTCTCAACAAAATAGATTTATTGAAAAAAAGAATAAAACAATTCAAGAAATGGAAAGGACAATGTTGAATCAAGCTAATTTTCCTAATGTCTACTAGAGAAGTTGTTCATACCACAGTCTACATTCTTAATAGAGGAAAAATAAGAGTGAATAATGCCAAGACACCTTATGAACTATGGAAAGGAAAACTAGCATCAGTCAAATATTTTAGAATATTTGGAAGCAGATGCTACATCAAAAGAGATGAAAATAATTTGGGTAAGTTTGACTCAAGATTTGATGAAGTTATATTTCTCGGTTATTCAACTATAATTAAGGCATATAGGTGCTACAATAAAAGTGAAAAACATTATAGAAAGTGTTAATGCAAAATTTGATGAGACACCACACTATAATTTAGAATCAGATGGTGATGATCTAGTGATTCTAATGTATCATTCCACATTAGTGAAAAAGATACATAAAGTGAGCCCAAGAGATCAAATAATAAAAATTTGGCAAGGTATGTCTAGAGATATCTTTCTAAGACAAAATATTGGACCTAGTAAAGACAATAGAGTTATAGAACTAGAAGAAGGTTAGTAAGGATGAATGAATAAGTGTATTTTCCTTTGTTATCCAAAATTGAGCCAAAATATTTTGTGGAAGTAAGCAAGGATGAGAATTAGATAGAAGTAATGGAAGAAAAACTGAATTAGACAAAAAAGAATGAGGCTTGGGAACTTGTACCAAGGTCTAGAGACAAAAATGTTATTGGCACAAAATAGGTATCCAAAAATAAGGCAAGATTAGTCTGCAAGGGTTATGCTCAAGTGGAAGGTATTGAATTTGAAGAAACCTTTTCTCTAGTAGCTAGACTTGAAGAAATTAGAATATATTTTTGGCACTATCTTTATTCAAGAACTCCAAAGTATATTGTATGGATTTCAAGTCAACATTTATAAATGGAGACTTGGAAGAAGTCTACATTGAGCAACCAGAAGGATTTTAGTTGTCTGAGAATCAATATTTTGTCTGCAAATTGAAGAAAGCAATGTATGGACTCAAATAGGCACATAGGGCTTAGTATTCAAGATTATATAAGTATTTGCAGCAACAAGGATTTGAAAGAAATGTATTGCTAATAGTAATCTATATCAAAACAAAAGGAGATCATCATTTGATTATTGTTGTTTATGTTGATGATATTTTTTTTAGTGGTAGTAAAGAAAATATGTGTAATGAGTTTGTTGATGAAATGCAAAAATAATTTGAAATGTCTATATGCTTGGTGAGATGTCATTTTATCTTGGCTTAAAAATATCTCAGTGAAATAAAGGTATATTCATATCACAAACAAAGTATGTAAAGGATATGTTAAAGAAGCTCAACGTGAAAGATTGAAAACCAATTAGCAAACATATGGTTACTAGATGTAAGCTCGGTAAGGATGATGATTCTTCTATAGAAAATCAAACTTTGTATAGATCAAATATTGGAATTTTTTAATATGTAATTGCATGTAGACCAAACATTATGCAAGCTATGTGGATGGTTGCATGATTTGAAGCCACACTAAAGGAGACACATGTGAAGGAAATTAAAAGAATCTTTAGATACTTGAAAGCAACTATAGACTATGGTTTGTGGTATCCAAGAAGAAAAAACTTCAAATTGAACACATATACATATCATATTGGGTTGGAAGTGTGGATGAAAGGAAGAGCACTAGTGGCGGTGCATTCTTTCTTGGAGATAGTCGTATAAATTGGTTGAGAAACAAGCAAGATTTAACATCCTTATCTAATGTAGAAGTGAAATAAATTACATCAGTATCATGTTGCACTCAGTTACTTTGGACAAAGCATACTTTGAAGGATATGGAAATTGAATATGGTGAACCTATTTCAATTCTTTGTGATAAAAAGAGTGCAATTAACATTTCAAAGCATTTAGTAATGCATTATAGGACAAAGAATATATCGACCAAGTATCATTTTCTAAGAGAAAAAGTTGCAGATGAAGAAGTTAAATTGGATTATGTTGAGAAAAAGGAATAGATTGTGAATATCTTTACGAAACCCCTCTCAAAGGAAAAAGGAATTGATGAAATATGGAGAGAAGTTAAATGGTAGTATTGTTGTGGTTTGTAATATCAATAAAGAGAGAGAGCTATTTTTATTGGTCATTCCTTTTTTTCCATCAATAAACAATGGGGAGATTGGTGATCATAGTGTTGTCATTGATGTCAAAGTGTTGATGACTATCATTGATGTCAAATATATGTGAAATTGGTATGTCAATTGTAGATGTTGCAGAATGTTAATATTATCATTATTGAGTATGGCAACATGGAAAGTCTAGGGACACATGGTATTAGTCGTTCTTGTATTTCTATTAATTTTGTGGAATTTTAGAAATGTTTGTGAAAGTGTTTTGAGATCTGCTACTTAGAAGCAAAATATGCACTGCACTGGATTTTCATAGTTTTTGGTACCGCATTCTACTATTGTTAACTTTTATGGCTTTTAGTTTGGAAGTTAAGTAATAATACTCAAGAAGTATTATATTCTCTAGTTTCAACAGATTTAAATTACAAAGCAATAAGTTAGAAGTGACCTAGAGTGATCGTTTATGTTTGTTTGTTGATTGTGAACAATGTCTAAGTATTTGCACCAATGAAGGGAACTGTGTTCTCGCTAGAGGAATTGTGTGAAGGTACAATAGGAATAGTTTAAGACCATGGAATTAATTTCATGAAATAATCTTACACTTGCAGTAACACACTGGATTTGGGGTCAAGTCGACTACACATTTCATATAATTTTGAATTAAGGTTTATCCTTGGCTGACATAGATAATTACGTATGGTGTTAAAGAGATCTAGGCTGACATGAGATGCTTCTAATATGATGGAATATATATATATATGGCTAATCATTTTATGTAAATTTGAGTGAGAGTAGAGTACGTGCAAAATGGATGAGTAATTGATGAGCGAGTTGAATAGAGAAGTCTAGTGTTTTGAGTGAAATTGAGATATCATCATTGGATGTGTTCACCTGCTAATGTAGAGAATATTGTGTGAAATCATGTCTATAATTATTTTTGTAATATGAGGTTGAAGCCTCCTAATCTTTAATTTGGTGCTCAGTGACTATGTTGTAGCTTAGTCATATGGGATTGGTGTCTCTTGTAGGTTGGTGCTTGCAAAGAAGAATTCAAGGGGATTGGTGTCTCCCTTTAGGGTTGAAATTTTTGTGGGTTGGTTCCTACAAAATTATTGTAAGTTATATATTATTTTGTGAGGCTAGATTTGGGTAGTAGTTCTAAGTGCTTTTCTCACTGTGGTTTATCCCTTTTGGGTTTCCACATAAATCTAGAGTTCTCTTGTGTGGATGTGTTCATTACTTACATTTCCATTTATCATGTTCTCATGCTTTTATGCATGCAGTGATTTAAAGTAAAAAAAATTAAATACTTATTCACATCCCCTCTCACTAGATTTGTGTGTCTAACAATAATTACCAAGCCATAATGTAAGTATATCACATGAACTTTTGCATAATGCTCTCACATTTCATTTAATTTTTTGATTTGAATACTTTTTGTCACCTGATTTGATGCACTCACTCACATGGTAGCCACTCATACTTGTAAACAATAATCAAGCTTAAAATTTTATGTTCAAATATGAGGTTGATTCCAATATCTACTATACTTATGATAGTTAGGTGTTATTTTTTTACAAAAAACTCAAAATTTAATGCAAGGGTGAAGCATATTGATGTACAATACCATTTTATTCTTGATATGAAAGATGATGGAAGCATGATGCTATAGAAAATTGAAACTTTTCACAATGTTATAGATGCATTAATGTAGCTAATGAGCATAAAAAAGTTCAAGTGGTGTTATGAATTTACGAGCCTATCAAACTATAACCATAATTTGATAGTTTTGGTACTATCTTTTCTCTTGGAAGGTGTTTGAAAAGTAGGATAATGTTAGGAAAGGTGTTTCAACCTTTCTCCTAATGTTCAAAATATTAAAAAAATCCATTTTTTAGGCTCTAGAATAGAAAGTATCAATTTTTTGGTTGTAGAGGTCACTTTAGGCCCCAAAAATAATTTTAGATTGTTCATTATCACTTTCAAGGTTTCGTAGTGTGTATATCCCTTTTACCTCTACAATTTAAAAAATAAATCCCAAATACCTTACAAATAAAAAGTTATGGCCTCTAGAAGTTGCACCTCCCATATTGAAAATGTAGAAATATCTATTACACATAAGAGAGCTATGATAGGGACTCACACTTAATGAGAAACTTATGGCACATATTATGACACATAATAAAGTATATTTTAATGGAGATAATCCATCCAAAATGGAATTCCCAAGTTGGTGAGTGGATTATGGTGAGCTTATGGTAAGTATAAGGAAAATGTCATTTTAGTATATGGACTCATCTTGGGGTTTGGGTGTTGGATATGTAATTAAAGATTTAGGTGTCACATTTTGGGTGGTTTTATATCATTTTTTCCTAATTACCATTTGGTGATTTAATATATTATATATCATATTTATTGGGTGTTTGAGATGAAGGTTTTGATAAATACTTTTTTAGGTTTTGTTATGCTACCAGAATTATTCCAAATTTTTATCTGGTGATACTCATATAAAGGCTTAGACTTTACAACTTTATTATAAACTTTGGTTATTGAATAATACATTGAGTTTCTTTTGAGTGTAGTATTTTTCTTGAAAATATTTTCCTCATATAAGTCATTATGTTATCGTATATTTCTTTAGTGTCTATTTTCTTGTAAATATGTGATTAGTTTAATTTTTGCACATATCTCCTCTCATAGATTAGTTTAGGAAATTTATTTCACACCTCTAATTTATTTTAGGTTCAAATTATGGGGGTCTATAGTGTTGGTGTGAATAAATATCTTGTACATAGCTAATTTACTCGCTAGGTAATTAGGGGACATATTCACATGTTAAGTTTACTCAGGATTATAATATTCTTTCTAGAAGTCTTAGTTGGTTTTTCTAGAACTTATCTTATCTAGCTTGTAATGCTTGATTCTTAGGTAGTTAGGTTGTTAGTTGTCTCATGTTATAGGATTAAGACACTTGTCATGATCTTGTCTAATCCTATGTCTCACCTTGCCTTTATAAGCAAGGCATCTCATGTAGATTTACATATTGAATCATAGATTCAATCTTGTAATATTTCATCCATTATTGCAAATTTATGCTCTTGCTTTTCTCCTTTGTAGAAGGTTGTTTTTTATTTTGTTGGTGATCTTGGAGGCTTGAGTCCTTGAGTGACTCTAACATGGTATCAAAGCTTCAGATCTGCAAGCCCCTTTCTCAGATTTGGGAGATAATTATGCTTCAATTTTTTGATATGGTGCAAATCTTGGGGGATCTTGAAAAGTTGAGTATGCTCCTCTTGTGTAAATGATGACCCAAAGAATTAGAAAAACTTGATAGAAATACCAAATTTGGGGTTTTTTCTTTGTGGATTTGTATTGCAAGTTCATTTTGGAGCATGTTTATGTAAATCTAAGCTCACTATTGAGTTCAAAATGCCCAAGAAATTAAGATCTAGCTTTTATTTCACCCAATTTGGCCATTGTATGATATAGTTGCAAACTAGGGTTTGAAGCTTAGATTCGGTGAACAACTTTTTACTAGAGCATTTATATCCCAAATGGATGCTTCCATTGCATTTAGATGACCCAAAAACCCCTATTTTCATATGAAATTTGTCCATTTTTTACGAATTTGGTAATTTTTTATTTTGCTAGGAGGATCATCACTATAGGTCAAATTCAACATTTAAAAAAAAAAATCATAACTTTTGATTCAAAAATCATATTTTGATGAAGATATCATTGGAAAGCTAGTTATGAGAACTTTTCAATGGTGTAGGTTATTTTTCATAATTTTTTGGTTTTTACAGCTTGAAGTCATATCTTGTTTTTCGGCCTCCAAGCTCATAACTTTTTGCTCCACTCCATTTTTCTCAATTCTTGTGGCATCAAGAAGGTATTGAGGAGCACTTTAGTTTTATTTATGCCCTTTGTGTAGATTTATTTCTATAATTTCAATTTTTTAGTTTGAAGCTGATTTGGTATATACATTGTTGTAAATTTACAAAAAAGTGTCAATTTGTTTAGGACAAAGGGGATATTTTCTTGTATTGTGAAGGGAATTTGTTGTTCCTCTATTGTACTTTCTAATTTTCTCATGGATTTTCTAAAATGTGTACTTCTAACTGCATACAACTATAATGCATGGAAATCACAAATGGGGATGTTATTGTTAAAATTGAAGTTGCAAGGATTCACATTTGGCCAAGATCCAGAACCCACAGGAGCTGCAAAAAGAAGAAAATGGTTTGATAGAAGGAATGAAGCACTTGGTACTCTTATTTTTCAATTTCTCCAAATCTTAGATATCATGTTGCATCTTGCACACATCCTAATCAAGTTTGGACTACTTCAGAGGGTCTCTATGGTAATCCAGATAAAATGAGGAAATTTAAGTTGGAGAATGAACTAATGGGTCTAAATCCTTCAAATTTTGACAATATCCACGACTTCTTCTCTAAGCTCAATTCTCTAATATTACAGTTATCTAATTGTGGGGTCACTAAAGAGGATGAACAATTGATTGTTTCTATTCTTGCTAAGCTTGGTCCTAATTATTCAGTGTTTGTTTCTACATTTTATGCTACAATGGATACCCTTGGCAATGAATACAAAATGCCTTCTCTTGATGAATTTACAACTCAACTCACAAGGGAAAAAGAAAAGTTGGTACACATGGGCACATTTAAGTTTTCCACATCTCATGCTCTTTTTGCAAATGATACAAAGGCTTCAAGTGGCAAAGGTAAGAAGCAAAATAAGGACCCCAAGTCTAATTATGAGCAAGGTAAAGACTCTCCTTCACATAGCACTCCCGAGTCCACTCCCTCTTCTAAAGAGGATTCATCTAAAAAGAAGTTAAAATGTGCATATTGTAAAAGGATAGGACATGATGAGCATAGATGTTATAATAAGAAGATTGATTAACTCACACACCTTCTTCAAAATAATAATATACAGTTTCCCTAATTAGTGTCCTCTTCTTCCACATCTCAATCGGCAACAGTTCATCTTCACAGTCAAAGAACATAGGATCTACAATTGGGCTACACAAAATGAAAAAACAAGCACTTTTGGAGTCTACATGTCCTGAATCTACTAGATGGCTTCTTGATTCAGGGGCATCTCATCATATGGCATAATCTATGTGAATTCTCTTCTTTTGAGCCTTGTAATTAACCTCATATTTTGATGGGTAACAATACATATATGCGGGTAAGTGGGAAGGGTTCTATAGACATGGGAGAGGGAACTTTGAATGATGTACTTTGTGTTCCTTCTTTGTCAACTAATCTCCTTTTTGTTTATCAAATTATCCATGGTGGTCAAGGTAAAATAGTTGAGTTCACTCCTGATAGATTGTACATAAGGTACTTGGAGACTATGGATATTATTGCTATCAAAGTTATTGATCATTCATCTCACTTGCATTCCTTTTCACATTTTTATTTAGAAGGTGATAATTTTCCTTTGACTACATATCACACTCCTTCATCGAGTGTGAATCACATTTTTTAGGAGAAGTTTGGTCATCTACACCTTGGTATTCTAGAGACTAGTGTTGAGCTTTCTACACCTCCCACTCCTTATTCTTTAGCTATCAATGCTTCTATTCAATAGGATGATCATAATTTTTCAGATCTTGCTTTGTAGGATGAATATTTGACAAGTATTTCTAACTTGTTTGTGGAGTCTCATACTAAAAATTTGGAGGAGAAACTTGAGGGGGTTTCTCTCCTCTTCGATAGTAGTTTCAACACAATTGTTATCACATCTTCTTTATCTTTGGAGATTGACATTCATGAGTATCCCCATTCACTTGATTTGTCATGTTTCTTGGTTGAGTTTGACCATGATTTTTGTTTTATCTTATTCAAGCATGGAGACTCCTACTTAGTTTTCAGAGGAATACATTTTGAGATTCCATCCTTCCTCCTCTCAGTTGGACATGGAGTGGATTATTCATCGACCTATGGATTTGTTTCTTCCTAAGGGAAGATGTGTTGCTTGGAGGCATTGGATTGTCTTTTCTTTTCAGGCATTCTTCATCGGGATTGGAGATTCTACATTGTGGGGGGATATGCTATCTCTCGCTTTCCCTCTTATGGGGTTTCATTGATTGTATATACATGATGGATGTAGTCCTTGGGGGCTTATCATTGAGTCCTCCATGTACATCATCTTGTTTGTTTTTTTTCTCTCTTTTGGAGAGGATTTTTGTCCCACTGGGATTTCTCCTTTTCTTCATTTGTGAGAGATTGATATTATTGATTGCATTTTCATTGTAAATGGGTACCTAACATGGCTTAGTAGTCAGGACCCATATTCATAGTATTTTTCATAGTTTGCATAATAATCTTCTCCCTAAGTTGCACTTAAGGGGAGCATTGGTGTGAATAAATGTCTTGTACCTAGCTAATTTACTCACTAGGTAATTAGGGGACATATTCACATGTTAAGTTTACTTAGGATTATAATATTATTTCTAGAAGTATTACTAGTATTTTCTAGAACTTATCGTATCTAGATTCTAATACTTGATCCCTAGGTAGTTAGGTTGATAGTTGTCTCATGTTATAGGATTAAGACACTTGTCATGATCTTTTCTAATCATATGTCTTACATTTCCTTTATATGCAATGCATCTCGTGTACATTTGCATATTGAATCATAGATTCAATCTTGTAATATTGCATCCATTATTAAAAATTTATGCTCTTGCTTTTCTCCTTGGTAGAAGGTTGTTTTTGGTTTTGTAGGTGATCCTAGAGGCTTGAGTCCTTGAGTGACTCTAACATATAAAAATGAATGTTTTATGGTAGGGATCCAAGGAATTGCATATAAATGAAAGATGTATTTGAAAGGGGAATGACTGGTCTAGGGATTCTCATGTTGAAGGGATATTTTACATGGGGATTTGAGGATCCCATGATTAACATGTCAAAGGTTACATTTGTAAGAGGGATTGATGAATCAAGAGTTGGAATGTAATTTAAATAATTTTAACTTTTTACACTAGTATTAAGTTTTCTAAAGGTCTAAGGTCAAATATTTAGTGAAAGGGATGTAGAGATGTTAGTATGTAAAGGATATGAACTTGTTTTTTGTCCTAGGAAGGACAAACTATGGGATAGTAGGGAAGTAAGGAAGGAGATCCTTACAAGTTTATTTAAAAGAAGGGAGGTTGGTAAGGAAATCCCAAAGGGTCAAGAAGATGGAAACATGAAAAGAAGTGAGGACTAAGACTAAAATATACCTCACATAAATAATGGGGTTCAAGATTTAAAGATACCTAATCAATGAAGGGGTGAGGATTCAGATTTAGAGATACTAGATACAAGAATGAGTGGGAACTGGGATTTGGAGATACCTAATATAGCAAGGAGTTGGAATTAAATAAATTAAGATACTAATACTAGAAAGAGTTGGGGATTATGGATTAGGCATTCTTGATGCTAGAGTAATGAGGGAAAGGAGAAGCCAAAAATTAGGATACTCAAGATTGGTGAATAAGTGGTCATTCGGCTTCTAGGTTCTATGATACCAAATACCCTTTAGGTATGTTGGTAGAGAGAATTATAGAATCCCATGATATATTGGAAGTTTATACTTGAGGATGTGGCATCATAAATTATCACTCTTGATAATTTCACACTAGGTTTAGCTCCCCCCTAAGTTCTTGAACCCAATTGTGCTCTTAAATTGCCCATTTTATGATAATCTTCAAAAAAATTAGAATTAAATTGGGAAATTATTATTTAATTTTTATTTACTAACAACAAAAGACCCAAAATAGGTTTGGTCTAGGGCACCATCACCCTTGAATGGCATATTTTGGCCCCAATTTAAATATATTATTATTGACATTTTATTATTTAAAATTCCAATTTCATTTGTCGACTTTTGATTATTAATTTTATGAGAATTAAAGAAATGCACATAAATACAAGTCATTTTCACCATTTAAAATCCTAGCAACTTGAAATCACATTTGATCATCCTAAAAAGAAATCAAGAGAAAAATTAGTAGAGTTTTATAACACTTATTATCAGACAAGCTTCATATTTGCAATGCATCAAGTTTTCATGTGAGTTTGTTCATGTTTATATTCTTTTATTTTGTGTGTACTAAAGCTTGCAGGATATTCAGTCAAGCATCCAATTTTCCTTGAAGGTGATGAGTACAATGACCTTATCCCATCAAGGAAAGAAGATACGAGTGGTAACTTGCATCACTTGTCAATTTATCATTCATTTATCAATTTGTCTTTGCCTGACTAAGGGTAAGAAATCTTTTTATATCATCATAGTTATTGTGGAGGTAGAAATACTAAAATAGGGTTTGACTAACCTTCACCCTCTTCTTTGTGTGTTGGTTATGGATTTGAAGCAGATTTGGAAAAGTATTGAAGACCTAATTGCAAGATCTAGCATTCAAGCCTTCTACCTCAACAAATTAGGGAAAGTGGAATAAAATACTAGCATATGAAGTTCTAACATTGATTCTAGAAAGGAAGAACCTATAGACTGTGGCCATATCATATCTGAATTCTAATTTTGAAGATTTTCATTTCTAGGTCTAGGGCATTAGTGCCCTTGTCTAGCCAATCCAAGCTCAATTTTATATGTCATGTTCCTTTGTTTCTTCACTCTACTACTCTATACTTTGTTTCAAGTTTTGTGTTCTATGTTTTCAATAATCTCATCAATTTGTTGCATTCTCATAGTTGACCTAGACCTGCATATTTACATTCTCAAATTAATTCAATCATTAATCAATTAATCAATCAATCATCTCCAACAAAGAAAGAACCAAAACCCTAATCTATCATTTTGTGTTTGTGATCATTTTTTGTTCCTTCCCCATGTGATATAGGAGAAAGTGTAGATTAGATCCTAGATCCATTTTTTCCCACATCTTAGATGATATTCAATACCATGGGGATCAAAGTTCAAGGACACTAATTCCTTCAGATGGAGTGCAAGGAGGGAAATAGAACTATAAAGTACTAAAAGAAATAACGGATCAAGAAGTGGGGTGTGGGGAATTTAAGGTAAGTCATGTTAGTATAGGAAAGTTTGAGATTTTGAAGTGTGATGAAAATTTAGACATGGGTGTGACACTGCTGGGTAGACAAGTAATTATATCCCCTTAAGGTCAAGGCATGGAGGTGCAAGGAATTGGGGGAATGACAAAACTTTCTTTAAGGGATGAGAAAGCCCAATGTTTGAAGCAAAAAGAACTAGGTTATTAAGGAAATGAAGGAAATGACACCAAGGAAAAGGAAAACCTATAAATATGTAGAAGGTGAGGGATTAGGAAAATAGGGAAGTAGGGATGGAGGAAATGCAATGTCAATAAGAGAAATCCTAAAATCCTAATGGTTAAGGAAAAGTAAGGATTTAGGGAATGAGAAATCTATGGAAAAGGTACCAAGGCAAGGGAAATCATATGAACTTATCTAAGCCAAGACATTGATCCAAACACCCTCATACTTTTTCCATTTTGTGGGGTTAGGAATAAGAAAAATAAAAAAATTACAACTTCTAGGAAAGTGGTAGCAAGTCCTAAAGGGGGGTATTGCATACAAGAAGAAAGGTGATGGAGATAATAAGTACAATAAGGACATTTATAAGTCTCGTGCTAAGCCTAAGGTGAAATATTGGAATTATGGTCATAAAGGTCACATAAATAAGGATCTCAAGTTTAAGAAGAAGGTTAAATCTTCTAATAGGCCCCCTAGTAATGATGACTATAGTAGTGATGCTCTTACATCTACTAATATTATCATTGATTATTTATATTTGATTAACTTAGGTGCATAATATCATATGCCTCCTCATAAGGAGTAGTACATAAATTACAAGGAGTGTGATGGAAGACATATTTCCCTTAGTTATAATAGCTCTCTATAGATATTTGATCGATGAAAGGTGAAAATTTATTTTATAGATGAGAGAGTAAGTACACTCTCTAATTTACATCTAGCTAATATGATTGAATCTAATTTGCATGTCATTTTAAGTGAAAATGTTGTATGTTGGTTATAATAAATTTAGTATTTATAAAGGTGTAAGGCATGGTACTCCATTTAAGGCTAGAATCATCAAATTTATGCAACTCTACTTGTTGAATTTGAATTAATTTTTCTATGGCACTTGATTGGTTTAGTCATATTAAAGAAAAGGGATTGAAAACTTTGGTAAAAAAGAACAAGATTGAAGTTATATTAGATTGTTTTGTTGTTTTTGGATGTTATCAACATTGTGTACTTGGAAAGAAAGATACCATTTAGTTTTATTCAAGAATTTATAGATTAAAATATGTTTTTGAAGTGATCTAGATAGTGATTTCTTCAATTGTGTGTGTTGGAGAATGCCAAGATCTGAAAGCATGAAACAACCTTCCACAAGTAAACAAAATATGAGCACAATTTTATCTCTATCAATACACAAATGAAGAGTGTATAATACAATGATGAATCCTTACATATACCAGAAAGGATAAGGAGATAGGAAGGTAGGACTCAATAACTCACTAACCCTCCAAAGGTGCAACACTTGTGAGCTCACTTGACAAGTGTGTGAACAAGTGGCAAGTATGCATGTAATAGGTGTCTTAAATGATGAGGACACATGTATCAATGATATGAAGTGAGACTTGATCAATGTGAATAGGACTCTCCTAGGTAGGATAAATTTTAACTAGCTTGATAAAGTCACTATTTAAACCATCACCCCCCCTTAAGTGCAACTTAGTGGATATATGCAAGAATATGAGTCCTAGATACTAGGCCATGTTAGGTACTCATATACAATTTTTTATTTAAATTGGAGTAAAGGAGAAAAACCTAGTGGGAAATAAAAATCCCTCTCCAAAAGATAAATGGTGCAATGAAATGAAATATACAAGTGAATAAGATAGAATAAGGACTCATGATGACCCCCCAAGGACTACTTCTATCAGATAAGTACAAGAATGTTTCCCCCATAGGAGAGAAAAGAGAGAAGGTCTATGTAACCCCCCAAAAAAATGTGAAGTAATGAGCTCCATGTGAGGAAACGCTTCTTCCCAAAACTAATAGGAGAAGAGAAACCATGCGATATCCCATCAAAATGGTGCATGTGGTGTTGGTAGATGCTCAAAACTGGATGTTAAAAATGATCCACAATCATCGAACAACATTTCTCCCCTTGGGAAGAAATAACACCAAAAATGTGTGCAAGATGACTTCCCATTCCTGATAGGAATATGCAAGAACTAAGATGAAAGTATTTGAGTTTCACACATGATCCAAAGACTTATATGTTTCCCATGATGTCTTTGAATGACGCTCAATGATCTCCAAGCCAATGTTGATAAGATGGATCAAGTATCATATAAGATTTAGGAACAAGGACCACAGATGTATGGTGATAACTAGACCGATGAGAATCTAGCACTGCTACAATTGATGTCAACATACATGATGAATGAGTCAAATAAGTCAACTCATAAATATTTGCACAATCTATCATGATAGAAGATAATGTAGGCATGGAAAGAGAAATATCCAAAGATGACAATGATGATGCAACTTCATTGAAGTTGACAACATAGATAAGATGGATATCCTCAATGGTTTCATTCAAATCTACAAGGTAGGATTCTACAAACAAAGATGTGATGTTTGGTAGATATGCATCCCAATGTGGTGGATCTGGAATGATGATAACAATACATCTTGATGCAAAGAATCACTAGAATCCATGGAAATATCAATGCTAGATTCATATGTAGCAATATGTGATATGGAAGATGAGATCTCAATGTGAGCCATGCGACTACGTTTTTCATCCCTAAATGATGGTGTCTCACAAGATGTCTTAGTGAGATATTTTTTGCAAGCTCCAATAGGATTTGGATGATTTGATGTGACATATGAGGATAAAATTCATTGACATATTGATTTCTCCCACAATATTTACACTCTTTTTTTTGCATTTTCTTGACATAGTCTAATTATAAGCAAAATATCAATGCAATGCAAGATTAACCCCCCAAAATGATTAGCACTCAAACATAGACCCCCTAGAATGATGTGCAAGAGAATTAAAACTTGTGTGAAGATTGGATGTCAAATCGATCATTTACAATCCATTACAAAATGAGCTATCCAAATCTAAAAAATACAAGAAAATTCAAATTCCTTGTGAAATTCTAATATGTGTCAAAAATATTTGTGAAATTTTGATAATCAGGGTGAAAGTTATGCCTCATCAAAATTATCTTATAATGATGACTTTAGAGGCCACAAAATAATATTAAACAACACAAAATTCAGATCATCTCAATACCAAAATGTCGACAATGAAATAACTTTTCATGATAACTATTCACACTTGAAATTTCAACTCTCTATTTGCAAGTTATGCAAAAAAGAACACCCCCCTCCTTACAAGCACTTGATGGTTTAAACTAACCACTAGTGGTTAGAATAAATTTGCAAGATTACAATAAATGGTTTGTAAACCATTAGCTATGAGCAGAAATATTAATAAAAACTAACAGTTACAATGAAAGACAGTCGAATGTTAGATTCTTATCAATAATAACAAAGGCTTAAACAAATAGTGTTTTGCAATGGGAAACACTTGTCACGAATTGATAAGTAGGAGGTATTTTCCACAGGGTGTCAAATTATGATATTGATATCACGATTCAACCGTGCAATTTTACAAGTCAAACTCATTGACCCATGTGTGGAGAGGACGTTGACAAAGTCCAAGTGAGAGACCACTTGCGTGTGGGAATCCGTAATCTTGTTGTGC
The DNA here is from genome assembly GCA_007258455.2 of Sequoia sempervirens. Lineage (NCBI taxonomy): Eukaryota > Viridiplantae > Streptophyta > Pinopsida > Cupressales > Cupressaceae > Sequoia > Sequoia sempervirens. The sequence continues at coordinate 270,165 of VDFB02266927.1, forward strand.
TAGGAGGTGGCAATCAATTGAAGCCCGAGTGAAGGGCAAGAGACATGTAGAGACTACATGGAGAGATCGTTGAAGGAGTTTGTTTGGAGAGAACCACTATGTGTTCCTTTTGTCTACCTCTCCAACAAGAAACAAGCTCCAAACCCTCAAAAATCCTGCTCGTCTTCAAAATTAGGTTGCTTTCTAGACTAGAGAACATGCCTTACAAATGGAGAAGGCAAGCAAATGCTAGTATGGTTGATGAGGGTAACCATGTAAGTATAGGTCGAAGTGGCCTTCAAAGGTCTTGCAAATGTAGAATGTCGAGCTCTGTTAGGAAACCAATCACAAGCTAACCTCCATGAACAAGACAACAAGAATTTGCACTAGTAACTTTCTTAATTCTATGGAATCCAAAGACGGTGCACGGTCAACAACATGTGAAACCCCCAATTTTGGATAGGAAAACCAGATCTTTTGATGCAAGCCAAGTGATAGGACTACGAATGATTCTGATGAATGGCATGCGAAATTGAGTTGAGCCTGTGTTAATTTTGACAAAACGATGAGTTTTATTGATTATATGGCACTGCTTTTAAGAGATGAACGATTGCCTTATGTGACAGATGGCTTTAGGAAAATTCATCACCAACAATTTATGCCAACAAATTCACTTTCAACAATTCATCATTATGATAAATTATCTCATAGAAAATTCACCACTTACAATTCATGACGATGAATTTTCTACAAAATAAATTTATTGTTGACCATAAATTATTAGAAATGAATTTGTTGATGGTGAATTTGCTGAAACAGACCCCTCAACATTATATAATTGTGCCCTAGATAAAGGCCATGAGATTGGTAAAGGCCACGTGTAAGTATAGGAAAGCTCAAATGGGGGTGAAAGACAGCGATGGGTTTATCGGTCGATGGAAGATGTAGCATTAGAATAGCAGGTCGATGGGCTGCTTTGAAAAAAAACGCCCACAGCTTGTCTTTAAACCGCTATAAACCTTGTGATATGGATATCGATCATAGCATGGAGGAGGGAATAGATTTGTGTGAAGTGTAGCCGCTTGGCGGAGAGAATATAGCAAGATAGGTCGACGGCTAGAGAAGCTATATAGAGGCCAACAGAAGGAAGTGACCTGGTAGTCGAATGCACAGGCAAGCCAATGGGCCAAAATTTTAACCATGAACCAAAAAAATAGACTATGCCACGACCTAGATGAAATGGTCTTTCCAAACAAGGTCAAAAAAGTTCTCCCAAACAACGAAGCAAAGGCTGACAGGCCAAAAAATGGAGCAATGATTCAGCACATATTGTTAAACCCACGAATATAGCCTGGAAAAAAAGGTCGAATAGGCCACAAAATTTTACAAGAAAAAAGTTATAACCCAAAATCGGCAGACGAGCAGAGGGCCAATTGATTTTTTACAACTTTTCGTACAGCAGTTAATTTATTTTTATTTATTTTTTTATTTTTTGCAAAAATCAAAGATTAACAAATTGGACAAAACAAAAGGTATTTCTTTGTTTCTCGAGCCTTTTAAATACAAAGGTTGTGTATGTTTGGCTCCATGAAACTCTGTTGGTAGGGCTATGTGTGAGAGTCACTTTGATGAGGGAAGGAATGTGCTCTCATGGCTCTAATACCATGTTGGAGAATGTCAAGATTTGAGCAAAATATGAGCACAATAGTATATATATCAATATACAAATGAAGAGTGTATATTACAATGATGAGTCCTTGCATATATAGGCAAGGATGAGGAGGTAGGAAGGTAGGACTCAATAACTGACCAACCCTCCAAAGTTACAACACTTGTGAGCTCACTTGACAAGTGTGTGAGAAAGTGGCAAGTATGCGTGTAGTAGGTGTCTCAAATGATGAGGACATGTTCCAATGCTACGAAGTGAGATGAAAGGCTAAAAGTTCCTAAGTGGAGACTTAAGAAATGTGAATAGGACTCTCCTAGGTAGGCTAAAAGCTAACTAGTTTGATAAAGTCACTATTTACACTAAGAGTGTGAATGTACACTCAAGTAGAAACTCCTAATTTATTGTGTCTAGATTTTAGTGATGATTACTCTAGACATACTTTAGTAATTTTTCTTAGGAGAAAATATGAAGTGTTTCTCAAGTTAAAAGATTTAAAATCACTTGTATAGAATCAAACTAGTAAGAAGATCAAAGTGCTAATGTCATATAATGATCTTGAGTTTTTCTATAAAGAGTTTGAGGTATATTGTATGTATACTATTTTGGAATCCACAACACACCCCTATCTTTTTGAAATTGGGAACCCTTGCCTTTTACTTTTCATAGTAGCTTTCACTCATCTTTCATGTTTTGGTTTGGAAGGAACAAGTTTGAGCTATTTTCTTGGCGTCTTGTTTGATCCTAAGGCCATATCATCCTTGGTGTATGTTTGGTTATTGAATTTCTTAGTTAGGATTTGGGAGTGATCTAGTCCAATCACCTTTGCATTCATACATTCATTATTTTAAAATGACATTTTTAATCATTTTAAATTTTCTTGGTCATATTTATCAAGTTACTTGTCGCATTTAGGATTATGTCAAAGCTTTTGCATCATTTGGTTTAAGTGGATTCATTGGGTTCTTGAGGGACTCCTAGTCGTGTTTACCTTTCAAGATGGTTTAAGTCATCTTGGTGCATCTAAAGAATGGTTAAGTTGCCAATGTCACAATCCATTGCATGACTCATCTTCCCATGAGTCTTGTTGATATTATAAATCTTTTTCCTTTTTGAACCTTATTTCTTTTCATTTTGACTTTGGTTTTGAGTTTCACTTGGTGAATCTATCAACTTGCATTATTCGCATTGTTTTCTTTCATGATGTTACATTTTTCAATGTTTTAGGTTTAGTGCATGTTTCACCTCAATGTTTGCATATCACATTGCTAGAAAAGAAGCATGTCCTCATGATTGATTTATTTTGTTATAATGGATGTCTCATTTGGTGTGGGAAGGATGCAAATTCATCATGGGTATTTATGTGTACATGGTTATCATCTTTTGATTGCAACTTGAAATTTTATAGTAGGATCAAGACCCTATCATTTAAGTGTTTGCAAATTGGACAATTTATTTGAAGTCACAATACTCTACTTAGACTTTTGAATGAAATAACAAACATACAAAATTATTAATAAATATTGAAATACAAATTTTATCATTATAAAACTCCTAACACAAATTTTTCAATTTTTATAAACTCAGAAATACCAATAACCCAAGGTACTAAGTTAAGATACCAAGTTTTCATTCTAAAAAGAAATAATGTCAAATTTCAACTCAAAAGAATGCATCCCAAATTCACATTGTAGTATCATAATTAAATTCTAGAATTAAAGGGCTTATAAAGACCAAATATTTTCTTTAATGTATTATTTTACATATATTTAAATTGATTTTTTTTAAAATACATATGTTTTAACGTATATAAGTTTAAGAAATATATATTTTTAAAATGCATATGATTTTAATTTTTGTAAATTTAAAATATATATTTTAAATGAGCTATATGTCCTTTCAATTAAGGATTTGTTTATTAAAATTTTACAATATAAATTTTAATCGAAACTTATCTTCAATTATGAATAGGTATATAAATCTATATGTTTTAAACTTACGATTGAAGGGTTAAATGTTAAAGTTTAACGTTTCACCTTTTTTAAGAAAATTTTGGCTTTGAAACAAAATTGTAGTTTACAATTAGACTATATGAAGTGTGAAATATAATTTGTCAATAGGCCTTTAGTCTATTGATGAATTTGAATGGTTTTGAATGAGCCCACCAAGTACCAAATTTTGTTGAGTGCAAAACCCCAACATCATAAGGGATGAGGCCAAAATCTTGCCCAAGACAACTTGGACATAATGGAAACCCTATGATTCTTCACTCTCAATAGAAAAGGTCACCTATGGCTTGTGCTCCCATTATCATGTAGCTTAAACAATTTTGGATTTGATATAAAACCTTTCAACCACAAAATAATAAATCTCAAAATCGTCAATTTTACAAACTAGACTTTGCTCTTAAAATGCATATTGCATTTAAAACTATAACATGTGAAAATACTGTGGATCCTAGATTCTATAAACCAAATTTTACTCCTAAAATGCAAATTACTTTCAAATATGCAAATTACAAAAATATTCTAGATCTCAAAGGCATTTGAACACTAAACTAAATCAACCAAACTTAAACAACACTCTAAATTTTGACTTGCTGAGATGGCTCGTCTGAAATTACACTAACTTTTCTATTAAAATCCATCTATTAGTATGATTTCAGATAAATCTCCTAAACACACCAAAACTTAGAATGTATTGATTAAGCCAAACCAACAATTTTAAACACCACATATTGTTGGATCTGCAGAAAGGAATTCAATGAAAAGGTTTTGGAAACACCTAAAGAAATGCAAATGGCATACCTTCAGCCCAATTCTGTAGTTTCTACCAATATTCTCAACCTCTATCAAAGCAAATGGCGGATGTAAAACCTAAACTCCAGAATTGTTGCCAGCATCCTCATCCCCTGTGTAAAAATGGGAGCTCTGGATCAGGTTATGGATATTCATCAAAGCTGTGAGGAAGGTAATTCACATGGGATATTATAGCTAGAAGTGCTTCGATGGACGCCTATGCAAAATGTGGGAATGCAAACAAAGTACGTGAACCGCTTGACAGAATGCTTAAATGAAATGATGGACGCCATGGCCGCTAGAACACAAGAAAAATGCATTCATTCAGAAGGATATGGAGATTCCTAACCAAGATTAAATGGATAGATGTCGTAACTTTCACCAGCAACATGAAATTCTCATGCAGCAGTCATACTGTTTCACTAAATGCAAAATATATTCAGCTCAGACTTCTCTATTCATTTGTTATCATCCAGGGAGTGAAACATCATTTTTCATATGTTTCTTCATATGGGACTCGGATCAAAGACAACTATGCATGGAAATTCATCTAAAGGAACGGAAGACTTCCATCTTTCACTGCTTTGGCTTCAACCTTTGAGAATTTAAGGGAAGTATAATGTGATTTGAAGTACTATTGGATCTCAAGAACAACTTGCAAGCTGCAACAAGATTGCCGAGGAAACCTCTGAGTCTGTCCCTGCTTTATACATTGAATTTGTTGAGAAAATGGTATTCCTTGAATATGAAAATTTATTGATTGATCAGGTCCTGGAGTGTCATAGGTAGGATGGATTTGAAGTTGGTAATGAAGACTAAGATTACATCTGCAGATCAAATATGATAGATATTTTCTCGGTGGACATATGTCTCAAAGGGTATGAGCATTGTATGCATGTACCTTGTTTATGACAGATTCTAATATTGATTATCTGCATGTTGCCATTATATCTCTATGATATTTATAAATGATCCCAAAAGTAGGGGATTATGAGGAAACTAAACATCACACGAAATGGGTATTGGTATAATTGACTTGGTCATGCTAGATGATGAAATGTTGCTCATAGGAAATGAAGATTATAAACAAAGGATTCAATACAAATTGTTAAAGTGATAGGAAGGCAAAAAGGGAAGAAGAATTTGATTGATTATGAAGTTAAACACTTCAAATTAAAGTGAGATCAAATTACTTATTTTTCAAATAAGTCAAGATGGAGATGGTAAATGTGAAGAAGCTATAGATTCTAATGTCATCAAAAAGAGTGTTGTACATTTCGTATTGTAAAGAAATATTTTAATGATGTAAAATAAATATATATATTTGTGATGTGTTTTTGGAGATGTGAATATTTGGTTACATTAAATATTTATTTATGTTCACTTGTAAATTTGTATTTTAACAATGTTTAGATATTTTATGTGTGGGGTGTATACTAAAAATGTATTTAATATTAAAAAAACTTAATGTGATGTTGGAAAATGAGCCACACCTAAACCAAAGAAGGACCAATCATAAAAGGGGTTGGCAGCTCAATAGCAGAGCACCCCAATAGCAAATGGGAGGTCCTAGGTTCAATTTGTAATTGGTCCATGAAAATTTTAATGAGTGATATCAAACCAAAGGTTGTGGTCGGGCGAGATGAGAGCTCCCTCATTTTGTTTAACCCTTTTTTGAGTAGATCTAATGCAAAGTTGAAGTCATGGCAATGTTGGAGAGGTTTTAGACATTTCAAGGTATAAGATATTTTGTGCAAGTTATGAGAGTTGTAGATTTGAAACTTAGGGTTTGCAAATTTGTGGTTATCATTACAAATTTGAGTTTTAAAATATATTTGATAAAAAAATATTTTATTGGCATTCACTATGAGAGTTTTATGGAGGAAGTTGTAGAAATGACTTCCTAGAATAAAATGGAACTCACCATTGGATTCAAGAGGTCCAAGACATGAAGACTAGCATAAAAATTGATATATTTTGGTCGTTAGGGCTTAATGCAAAAAAAAATCCCCCCACCTAGTTTAGTCATATAATCATATAAGTATAGATTCTCAAATATATAAATATTAAAAATATATCATGCATTATAATATGTATGTATGTATGTATGTCAATGGGGTTGTGTTTAAATGGAAAGGCCATATGGTTCTCAAGATGGAGATCCATGTTTGAATCCCCAAAGTGACATCTCAAGTTGGAATTCCAAGTGGTCGCTCTTGGACTTCCATTGTGGCTTCTTAGTCGAAAAAATTTGAATAAGTGATTCTAAGTTGAATATGTTGAAGGGGAGTAGGTCCTTATTGTGACCTCCGCTAGTGTGGGGCTAGACTAAATAATCCCTCCTTATCAATCAATCAATATTTGTGTGTGTATGAATCATGTCTATAACTTTTTTTGAGAATGTTATTTCAAATTAATCTTATAAGATTAGTTTATTTCACTAAAATGTCTCAATGCAAACATGTGCAAAAAATCTTCAATGGAAAGTTTGGAATCATTATCTATAAAAATGCTTATAATCCTATCATCATAAAGATGGACGTATTCATTTTTTACTTTATTTTCTCAATCCCCTCACAAAATTGTTTAGATTTAATATAAATTATTGCCCTGTTTAGAATCACTAAACCCAAATTAAAACAACTCTTTGTATAATCAAAACAACCAATATCAAAAGCTCTTATATTTGCGTAAGGATGGCTACTTTGTGATTAGAATTGGAATTTGGGGAGGAATATGAAAAAAGATCTTTCAAAATACAAGAAGTGCCTCACAGGAATCTACTTTGGAAACTCATAGGCCTATACTTCCTCTAAAATGTGAAGTGCCCTACTCGTGGGCTAAAATCCTTTGTTTTCCTTATCATTATTCTATCACGTTGCCCAACCTGTTTGCTTCATGTTCCACATCCACTGTACCGGTGATCTCTTAGCCATCTGTTAATCATTCGCTTGATGACACTCTGTACTCGCTGACCAAAAAGACTGCTCTCCTAGCAATGTCTAGCCTGAAGCCTCCTCTTGCGCCCTTTAGCAAGCTCTAAATTCATCCTAGTAAAAAGATTTATTTTGGCAGCCTCCATATGGTTTTAAACCTTAGATATCCCTAACAAAGCCTCTGCCAAAACCATTGCTTGCGTTGCCTCCCCATCTGTTCTCTTCTCCCCGTGTTTTCTTATCTTCTTCTCCCGCGCAATTTATTCCCTCTCTTTTCCACACTCGTATGCCCTTCATCTTTCTTTTGTTCTCCCCTCTATGTACCATTCCCCACACAATTCTTCTTCCTTGAGCAATTTTTGCCTGCACTCTCCAAACAAAGCCTCGTTTACTCTCATCCTAAGTAAAAACGTGTCATCAATCTGCCCAAAACCTTGTCTTTATGGTGGGTTGTGGGTCCTCTGTATTTCGTTCTTCCCATGACTTGCCCATTCTTCCCCTTTCACATGGAAAATCAGACGAAAATATTAGGAAGGACAGGGTTTCCATGCTTTATTAATGGCAAGGCCTTGTTTTCTCCTCGCGCCCTCTCCTCTTTAATGCAATTGTAGGTCGTCATAATCTCTTCTCCCACGAGCACTGTCCTTTTAATATAAGGTACACCCTCCATTAGGGGAGAGGATTCAGTAGTTGAGCACCCTAACTTTGCGTTTCTAATTATCCTTAGTGGAAATTTCAAATCACTACCCATTTTTTACAGCAGCTTACTTGGTAAGTCCCCTGCTTATAACTCAGGTTTCAGGGCCATATCATCAAATATGATGCCACATCAGCATGTTTTTTAGATCAAAGGAATACATTTTGTTTAATTATGGGTAGTCATCATCAACACTAACAACTTTAAAGTCACAACTATTGGTCCAATATTGATAAAATTATTAGGCATTATATAAACAACTTTCATAAACACATCTTATTTATTTATTTTATTAACCATTCAATGTGAAATGGTCTTGTTGATGGGGATGTGACACCATCGTAATATCCAAATCTTTTGCGTGGCCATTATAGGGATCATCAAATGAAAATGTGGAGGAATAAAGTGTTCAATAGTGTAGAACAAAGCTAAAGGGAAAGAAGTCGTGCATAGAAGTTAAAAGCCCTCTGAATAGATTGGAAGGGCATAAGGAAACTTCAACGTACTTTTGAAGGCATATGTATGGCATCAAATTAGAGTTAACTCTTATGCAAGTAATTATAGTACAATAAAATATGGTGTAGGCGTTTGTGTTTACAATATACAAGATATTGGTTAAGTGTTGTAAAATGAGAGTGAGGGGCAAGGGAATGCACAATCAGTAACACTTGAAAAAAAGCATGGCAATCCTCATCCTAGAAACACTAGCCAATCCTATCCATCAAATGGGAACAAATGTCATAGAATCCTCATCCTAGAAACACTAGCCAATCCTACACACCAAATGGGAACAAATGTCATAGAAAAATAAACAGCATGTCATTTTGGGGTGACCTACATATAAACTTCTACATAGTCGAGCTACAAACTTAGCAACTTGTTTTAAAGTTAAAATCCTTGCATAGTGTATGGTGCACTTATGAGGAATGCAAACTAGCATGTGTTTGACAAATCTAATTGTGTACCTTTGTGCAACATCCATAAGGTATTATATTCGAATACATTAGCAGGGGTGATTGCTATAATAGGCCATAATCGTTACATAGGAATGAAGGCACCTAAGTAACATTTCAAAGGGACCAGCAACCATGTCTTCATGAGAATGTTATTTGAATCCAATTGATAGATGATGAATGTTTGTAGGAGCCTCAAAAATCATTAAGGTTCCTTGTGCATAAAGAATGAGATGGCATGTGAGGGGAAAGGGTCGTGATGTTGCCTTAAGAAGTTCCACACTACTATGTCCCATGTAGTGTTTATGACTCAAGCCATAGATGTTGACCTTAAGAAGGAAATCTTAAGATTGCGGTGTAGCATTTTATGTGCTTTATTTGTTGATAACCAATATGCAGACCATTTATGAATTCATGGAGTCCACAAAAAATATAGTAGTGTTTATGACTCAAACCATAGATGATGACCTCAAGAAGGAAATCTTAAGATTGTGGTGTAGCATTTTATGTGCTTTACTTGTTGATAACCAATATGCAGACCATTTATGAATTCATGGAGTCCACAAAAAATAGAGGAATCCTCACAAGTGACTCATTCCACATTGTCCAATTGAACAGTCTTATCGATGGTTTGTGACTGGCTAGAAAGAGTGGTTAGGCAAAGTGGACCCTCTAACCACAAATCAACTTTAAAACTTTAAATTATTTTAACTCTTTCACCCAAAAACCTATGAGTAAATATGACATCATAGAATTTTAAATTAAAACTAGGTATTACAATAATATCATTTACAAAAAATAGTCATAGATAAAACCACAAAATCAATGCCTTGATTTAATAAAGAAGAACAAAAATTTGTGTAGTTATATTTTGGATTCTATTGTATCCTATTTGTTTTGTTCTCTATTATATTGATGATGATCAAAAATGTTGATTCAAAACAAATACAACACAATGAAAACCAAAAATAACTTAATGGTATGTGTCTTGCTTCTTCTCTATATGGCGTATGGAGAGAGGCTTCCTTTCTTTATATGTCACATAGAGATGGAAGGGGGGGGGAGGGGGAGGAGCGGAGGCTATGATTGGATTCACTCCTTGGGTCTATAAGTTCATTATTGATAAAGGTGAGGACCCTTCTCATAGTTGTGTGTGGGACCTAACCTTTATCAATGACCAACCTATTCGCTTTTGCTCAGTTTATGTTGCAAACTCTGCTAAAGAGAGAGTTGAATTGTGGGACTGGATGACTAATAGCCTCCCTAATGTTGATTGGGTTATAGGTGGTGATTTCAATATGGTAGAACATCATAATGACTATAGTTGGATCAACCATATCAAGTTGCATAAGGAAGAATTTGACAAGTGATTGTTATGTCGCAATACATTAGGTGTTGTTGATCCAATTCATAACAAAAGGGGTAGTCATGATAGTAATTGGTTCAGCTGGTCTAATTGTAGATTTGGGGAGGATAGGAAGCTGAGTAGACTTGACCAGTTTTATATCTCTCCAAATCTTTTTGTTGTTCAAGACCCTTCAGGTTTGGTGGTCAAGGTTGACTATTTTGCTATGCTTTCTGACCACTATCCTATCATATGCTCTATATCTGGATTTGATAATAGTAATGTGGACTCTAAGTTACCCCATAAGCTTAATGTTTCAAATTTAAAAAATCCTTCTTGTGTGGGAGCGTTGGTGGGCCTTTGGAATTCTTTCCCTAAACCAAACAAAAGGGAATCTTATAGACTATGGTGGCATAAGGCTATTTATAAATGTGTTGAGTTCTTATGTGCTTTTGGCAAAAGAATTGCTTGAAAACATAAACGAAAACTAAAATCCCTTCAAGGAAAGCTAGAAAGCAGCAGAAAATTGCTTAATAACAATTTGTTTAATCATAACTTACAAACTTCAGTTGTTGCCTTAGGAACTCAAATTCATATTTAATGGATAATTATAAGGGGCAAGGTGCTAAAATTAGAGCCCGATTACATTGGATTAAAGAAGGGAATAGAGGCTCTAAATATTTCTTTAAATACCTTATCTACAATCACAAGAAGGAATTTCTTGGTGCTATTCAAGACGATGTTGGTTTGGTTTGAACACACCAAACAATCAAAAATTAAAGGGTTGTTTTAGAAATATTATGAGTTGTTCAAAGAAGACTCACATTGGCAGGATGTACAAACTGTCTTGGAAGATATTCTTAAGGCTATTATTCATCGAAGGGTGGACTCTAAATATAGCAAGTATGTTGATCGTATTTTATCCATTGAAGACTTAGAACATGCTATTTTTTTATGCCTTCATATAAAAGTCCTAGAGTTGATGGATTACCAATGGAATTTTATCAAAAACTTTGGCCTCACATTAAAGATGACTTCTACCTGGAGGCTTTGGAGCATGGGTCTTTAGGCCTAACATAAATAAAGGTTTAATTAAACTCCTTCCAAAAGGGACAAATGAGGATACTATTTTGGGTTGGCAGCCAATTACCTTGTTGAATACTTCATATAAAATTATTGCCAAAGTTGTAGCAACAAGAATTAAACCAATTGTGAAAGAGATAGTCAAACCTGAACAAATTGGGTTTCTTGGCGAGAGGTTTATATTGGATAATCTTATCCTTGCTTTGGAAAATTTGGAATGGGCCCAACAATCGGGCCAACAAGCTCTTCTGGTCAAACTAGATTTTTATGATAAAATGCGCTGGAGTTTTATAATCAAAATATTGCAATGGTTGGGTTTTGGGGCCTAAACTATGTGGACATGTGCAAATGTTGTTTAATGATGTCAATGCTTAGTTGGTGATTAATAAAGAGCTAACCCATACCTTTTCTTTACAACATTCAATTAGACAAGGTTGTCCCTTGTCTTTGTTCTTGTATGTGCTTGTTGTTGATGCTCGGGGATTTTGCTACAAAAATATAATCAATTAAACCTAATTAAGGGCATTTCCATCCTTCATAATGATGTGGTGATTAACTATAATTTCGAAGATGATAGCATGTTGTTCATCCAAAATTCTAAGACAAAGATCAACAATATTAGGGGAGTTCTTAATCTTTATTGTGAAGTGTATGGTTCGAAACTTGCCCACCATAAGACTGAATTTTTGATGGTACAATCTGGTTCACCTCCATGTTGGATTCCTAAAGAGTGGAAACAAATTAAACATGGGTAGATTACTAGGTATTTGGGAATTCCATTTGAGATGGGTGTCTTGATTTTTGAAATGTGGAATTGGTAATTACAAAAACTAAAAAATAAATTGTGTACTTGGGGGAATAAATTTTTGTCATTCGCTGGCAAGATTCAAGTTGTGAATCGAATCTTTTTGGCTTCACATGTGTATTATTCTTCTTTCCAAATGCCATCAAAAAAAGGTTATGAAGATCTTATTAAAATTGTTCGTAGTTTTCTATCGGCAAATTGGGGTGTTAAAACAAGTTTTAAATCTGCCTCTTGGCTTCATTGTATCCAACCCAAGGCTAAAGAAGGGTTGGGTCTTCTAGATCCGAGGACTCAAGGGATTTTCTTGGCAACAAAATGGATTGTGAGATCAGTTAACGGTGATGCTCCGTTGGAAAATCTTGGTTTTTTTTCGGATTTCACAAGTTACTGCCAAGGGTAAATGGCAAGATGTTAGTTGGGAGGATAAAATTTTACAGGCACCTTTCTTCCACTTTATAGATTCTTTTCCCTTACTTTCAATTTGGAAAGCATGGCAATAGGTTAGTAATTTTTTGGTTTGGAGAAGTTCCCTTCAACACGGATTCAACTTTGGATCATCATCAATATGGTGGAATAAACGAGTGCAATATCATGGTTTTCCTCTTGTTGTTGCCTTTCCAAGGCTAGTATACTACTTATTTAGGAAAGGACTTCAAAGATTCATGGACTTGTGGGATTTCAATGCTTGTGGGTGGGTCACTTGACACTTTTTGTAGAATAATTTTGGTCTCAGCTGTAAATATAAGAGCTTTATTATATTTGTTAAGTCAATGGTTTCCTTTGAATAGGTGATGAAGATATGTACACCTCTTCATTGTACTCCTTTCAAGGATTGGTGGTGGCTTTCTAAGTGTTAGTTTGAGTTGTTTCCCATTATAAAGGTCTACCTAAATTTGCTTCCACGCTTGCCTCTTAACCCCAGATTGAATATGAAATGGAATTGTAATTTTCAAGAGAAAACATGGAAAAAGCTAAGTGCTCAAATTTGGCAGTCCAAAATTGAAGCTAATGTTCAGATCTTGTCATGGAAAATCTCTTGCATTCTAAGTTTCCTGTTGGTGACAGGTTGGGTTAAATGTAGATCCATCCTGTTAAATGTGCTTTTTACAAACACATTGAAAGTTTGAAGCATATATTTTGGGACTATTTTGTGTCTAGTAGGAAATGGAGGGTTTTTTTTGTTTATCTCTTTGTTGTGTTTGAGCATACTTTGTATTGGAAAGAAGCTATTTTTGCTTTGGGATTGCAAAACAATGTTGTTGTTGATTCTATAAGACTAATCATCTTGTTTAATTTATGGAAAAGTAGATGCATGGCTATGAAATACTAAAGTTTTACTCTAGCATCATTTTACAAATTGTTTTTCTATTAAAAAATAATAATAATAACTTACATTAATCATTAAGAAGTGTAGAAATTTGATGTCTTTAAAGACAAAATTATTTTAAAATAAAATAAAACACAACAAAAACTTATATAGGGATTCCCAACACCCAAAAAAAGCACTTCAAACCATGACAAGTGACTTGCTTCAAGATTGTACTTTCAACAATGTTGATAAAAAAAATATTACGAAACCCTACCAAAAATAGATTTTTAAAAAAAATTGAGACAAACCAAAACCAATCTCCCCACAGATGCTTCAATCTATTCACAATAAAACGAAAAGTAGATTTTACAATCTCGGGGTTTTATACTTTATTGAGCTCGAGACGAGATTTTTGCAGCCTTTCAACGAAAACATTAGTTGCAGAGTCAAAATTTATTTTCCGGCTGAGGTGAGAAATGTTTCCACTCCGTGAAAGTTGTTTTTTCCGGTGTGAGACAGCTTTCCGTGTGAAAACTGCTACAAAATAGGTATAGCCTATCGGCTAAAAAATTACATCACCAAAACAAAAGATCATTTATTTTCATGTCAGAGACTATCTCATCACTTCAAGCAAATCTCTCTTACCGAAGACAAATCCTCTTCCTAATCTTTTTTGAATTCAATGCCATTCGCCCATGGCAAATATGCTCACCGAACTCAACATTTTAAAATTACTTAATTGTTTCGATAAGCCCCCTCCATGGGCTTTGTGCATTAATTAATGGGGGCTCTTTACCACCGTAGGTGCTATTCTTCTTTCATGGAATTCATTAGTAAGATTAAAAAAAGAGGAATTCATGATAATAAGAAGGAAAGAACTAATTTCTCTTGGAAGGCACAACCCGAAGGGTTTTTGGAGAGAATTGCAGCAGGCTAGAAGTACAAATGAGAATAACATCACAGACATTCAATGGTTAGAATATGCAAAAATACTGTATGAAAGAGACCAAGAAAAAACCTTACCTCCAGCAATAAACATTAATGATAAACTTTTCACCACAAAGGATATCAAGGTTGGTATTAAAGCTTTGGCAGTGGGGAAGGCTCGGGACATCGATGGTTTACAGGCTGAATATTTGAAATGGGGTTTAGAGATCTTGGCATCGCATATCAAGAAGATTTTCAATAGGATCATTCAACATGGGTTTCCAAAAAATTGGACAACAAGTGTGGTTATCCCTCTTCACAAGAGTGGGGATGTCAACAATCTATCAAACTACCACACCATAATGATTAATCCCCCTTTTGGGAAGCTCTTTGGGAGCATGGTGGAACGCAGAATTAGTTGTTGGGCTGAGAAGGAAGGTAAAAGGGCGAAAGGGCAAGCTGGGTTCAGACCAAAGCATTCTACAATTGATCATTGCATCACTCTCAGACATATGGTAGAAAAAGTTTGGGATAAACAAGGTAATGAGGTTTTTTGCTGTTTTGTTGACTTCAAAAAGGCTTTTGACACAGTCCCTAGAAGCAAACTTTGGGACAGAATGGAGCAACTTGGAATTCCGGAAAAGTATAGGGCTGCTGTTCATAGGCTTTATGATCAGGTCCACGCCAAAATCAGAACAAAGGCAGGTCTTTCAGAGTGTTTTGGGAGTGACATTGGGGTCAAGCAAGGCTTCCCTTTATCTCCCACTTTATTTGGGTTGTACATAGACAAGTTAGAAGAATGGTTAGACAAGAGGGGGGGCGATGGAGTGTTTTTGGCCACTTATGTGGTTAAATTGCTGCTATACGCAGATGATCTTACCTTAATGGAAAATTCAGAGAATAGTCTTCAAGAACATCTAAAAGCCTTAGAGCTATTTTGTCGAGATGTAGGGATGCAAGTGAACATCAGCAAAACCAAGGTCATGATTTTTACGCTGAAAAGAGCTAAGAAACAATTGAACTTTATGTTTGAGGGAAGCTCTTTGCAAGTGGTAAATGAATACAAATATTTGGGTCTCGATTTTTGCAGCAATCTCAGTTGGGAGACTTGTAGGGAAAAAAGGATTCAAGGGGGCTAGAAAGCCCTCTACTTGCTTCAAAATAGATGCAGATCAGCTGAGCTATGGGACTGGAAAACAAAGAAGAAATTATTTGGGCTGCTTGTCACTCTAGTAGTATTATACGGCTGTGAAGTTTGGGGCTGCAACACTTCAGCTCTAAAATGGAGGCAAATAGAAAGATTACAAAAGCACCTAATCACCAGCAATTTTAAAATAAAAAGTACAATCTCGTATGAGATTGTCCTAGCTGAAGCGGGGGCTTTCCCAATGGAAATGGCAGCTTTAATCCGTTTATTAGGTTATTTGAAGAGAATTGAGAATATGGGGGAACACTGGTGGCCCAAAATTGTGGTGGAAGAAAACTTAACTAGAAGGAAGAGCACATGGATGAGGCAAAATACCAAGTGGATGGAAAAATGGGGGATAAGCATGCAAGAGTGTCCAAACACCAATGTAGAAATTAAAAGGTTTGTGAAGGAGAAATCCAAACAAATCTTGTGGTCAAAACAACTTAGTAGAAAAAGAGAATATTATGTTTCCACACTTGTGATCACGGGCAAAAGTATTACGTGGGGGCAGATATAGAGTGGAAGGCTAAAATGCTGATAGCCCAGCTAAGAACTAGCTCTCATCATTTGAGATGTGAAACGGGGAGATGGACAACACCCAAGGAGGCATGGGCTGATAGGATTTGTTGTTTCTGCTCTTCGGGTTTGGTGGAAACAGAATGGCACTACATCATGCAGTGTAAAGCTTACGAGGACATTAGGTGCAGTTACTTGGATCAGTTTAAAGTCAAATCGTTAGAGGCTTTGTTTGAAGAGGAAAAGATCATTGAAACGGTAGGTTACCTGATCAAAATACACAGTAGAAGAAACAAAATTAGCAAAGAGTTAAAGGGAAACATAAGTACTCGGTGAGGTCGACGGGTGCTCGGTTTGTTTCAATTTGTGGTTTCAGTTCTATTTTGGGGTCCCATAGGCCAGCTGGTCTCGTGGACGTAATTCAAAGCATTCATTCATTCATTTCCGCCCATGAGAAAACCTCAGACTTACGCCACCTCCTTGACGTGTTAGGCTACTTGGTACAAAATTCACCAAGAAGTTTTTATCACATTAAATGGGCTGATATTATTCTTGACTATGTTTTAGACATTTTCCAAGTTTCAAAGATTTGATTTGACATTGGAGTTGCTATTCAGAGTATTTTCTTCACTCCCATACTTTCTCTGCATTTTTTTAATTTGTTTTTTGACTTGTCTTTTCCATTCTTTAATGCATGCCTTCTTGTCTTTTCTAACCGCCATACTTTTGCAAATGATGTGACATATTCTTTAAATCTGGCACCTACTTCATTCCTCGCCCTTTAAATTAAAAGGGTCACTTTAATGCCTTTAACGCTTACGCCCCTTAGTCATTTTAATGTGGGGACAAATATTTTCTAGTGTGGGCAACTCGCTCCACTTTTTTGCCTTTTCAAAATATTTATTTAGATGTTTTTTTTGGTTTTATATCAAATTCATACAATCATTTTAGCTATATGATACAAGATTACAAATCTTACATTGATATATTTTCTATTGAGAGTCAAGGAGTGAAAGGTATCCATTTTAGTAAAGTTGTCTTGATTACGATCCTAACCCCATCCATTATGGAGTTGAGATCTTGCACTAAACAAGACTTGATCCTGGTGGGTTTATTCAAAACCATTCAACTAACCAAAAGAGTAAGGGCCCATTAATAGAACTCGCTTTTAATAACATGTCCATATGGTTTTCTAATATAATATAAAATTTAAGATGTTGATTTTTCTTTTGAAAACACATCTTTTACTTCTTATAGACATCTCTATTATTCTTTGACGAGGGTCCTTCCTTGGATGGTGAGTCATCTTTATAACTAAGAATCGAGCTCCTTTTAGAAGAGTTGGTGGTCAAAGAAAAATCAAACACAAAGGACTTGTGTGACATAGAATGTCCACCATTTTCTCAAGCTTGAGATCATTCTTGTATATTAAGTACATTCAAATATATCAAAAGTAATTTGTAGACAATTTAATTTTTGGGCGACTAGAAATTTTCAATCTAAAACTATAGCATGACTAATTTTTAATCTTAATTCTCATGGGCTTTATATTGTGCATAGTCATGAGATTCCAAGTGTAGGGTCTCATTATATTGTTTCTTATCATTGAATCCAAGGCATTTTGAGAAGGTTCCAAAGTGGTGAGAAAAGCAACTATTCAACTACAAGCAACAAATGAGTTTATATTCATGAAAATAAATGATTTTAATCAACTAAAATGAAGGTGTACACCATGGACAAGTTATCAAGAGATATCTAGCTCAAGCTCAACAAATGAGAGATTATGGAATAAGACACCTGAAGTTCTTGATTAAAATGAGTGAATCATAACAAATCAAGAGGACATGTAATTATGGTTTGATTAAAACATTGCAAGCACTAACTCTAAGAAAGGAGGCCCAAATTTTCATAAGGGAAATTGGGTGTGTTGCACAAGCAATAATAATAACCAAGTAGATACACAAAAATATAAATTAATTTAGATACATATAAACAAAAAACTCAAAAACCTAAGGTAGGGAAATTAGGGGAAGAATGAGATATGGAAAATGGAAGAAAAAAGGTGGAGGGAGTGAATACCTAAGTGAACATAAGGAAAGGAAAAAGAGAATAGAGGAAGGAGAAGCTCATAGTAAAATATGGAGCTAAAGAAGAGAGAAGGAATAAAAGATAGCCATCAAGAAGAAAGGGGAATGGTTTTTTTAGGGAATTTAATAGTTGTCACTAAAAACTTAAGCTCCTTCTATAGACACCCTAAATTGACTCCTTGTTTCATAATTAATTACATTAAAATTTAATTAATTATAGTTTGGTTCATAATTAATTAAATTAAATATTTAATTAATTATTTGTCCTCATTCTCCTTAATTAATCAAATTATTTATTTGATTAATTTCCCCCCATTGTCGTATTTAATTAATGTTTCATTCCTCAAAGGTTAATTAATTAATTAATTTTAGTGCAACTTTATTCTTTATTTCCCTAAGTCCTCTAATCCCAATTAAGTCAATTAAACTTTGATTAATTAACTTAATCCACCTCCTAGTCCTCATTAATGGTTATTCTAATTTTAATTCCTCCCACTTTCCCAAACGTGTAGTCATGTGACGTGTACTTTAAGCCCTCTTAAAGGCTTGCATGTACATGTCACTTTCCCTCTCAAATTCATCCTTTGACCTCCCTTTCTATTGGATGCTCACACATGTGTGAGATCCTCTTCTCCATGAAGCCACCCTACACTTTCCTTTTCTTCCCACCGATCACACTTCCAAGCCTACATCTCTTACACTTTGCCACTTTTTTTCCACTTGTCATCTCCTTGTTCTTCCCAATATGTGCTCACACCTAAGCCTCCACTCTCTCCTTCAATCCTAATAATCTATCTCACAAGAAGATCTTAGCCCTCCTTTCTTCCTTCTAAAATTTTATAAATTAGAGCATTTCCATCCCATTTTCATTATCTCATGTTTACCAAGATTATGCTATTGAATTCACCATAGAAATATCTCCCATGCCTAGGTTATGTTGCATTGGAGAGAAACCACATAATTGCATTATCAAGAGAAAATCAAGTAGACATGGGTGCATCTACTTCAGCTCAATCCATGAGGTGAGAAAAGTAAAAGGCAAGGTGATTGTGTGTTATTTGCATTTATCTTATGTTTTATATCTTTTATCCATTTCACCATCTTCCTATTGACATGGCAGATGGGACCCACGTCCTTAAACTAACAAAAAAATAAGTTTTTTTGCATTTTTTTACATTGCACATAGTGAAACAACACCTTTAATTATGGAACAATGTCTTTGATTGTGAATCAGTGAGTAGACTTCACATCCATTTGATAAACTTTAAAGTCCTTATGTGCTGCAAAAGCCAAAAACATCCTAATAGCTTTCATTCTTGCCATTGGAGCAAATGTCTCCTCAAAATATATTCCTTCAACTTGAGAGTAGCCCTTACACACAAGCCTTGCCTTGTTTCTCACCACTTCTCCATTCTCATTCAATTTTTTTCTAAATACCCACTTAGTTCCAATTATGTTTTTGTTTGCAGGTATTGGAACGAGTTCCCAAATTTGATTTTTCTCAATTTGTAGTAGTTATTCTTCCATAGATTTTATCCAATGTTCATCTTTACATGTGTCAAACATTGTTTTAGGTTCAACTTTAGAAAGTAAACAAAAAATTACCTCTTCTTCAACAACTTTCCTTCTTGTTAACATACCTTTTTATTTTATCTCCAATTATATGTTCTTCATAATGATTCCTTTGCACATACCTAGGGGTTCTAGGGGTCTTTTTTGAAGCTTCTTTCTCTTCAATTTGTACTTCCTTTTCCTTAGCATTTTCTTTTTCTTTGCAATTAGGCTCATCTTATTCATATCTATCTATCATCACTGAGTTCTGCAAATCTTCATCAACCTTAACGCTTGCACTCTCAACAATCTTTCTTAGTCTCTTATTGTAGCACTGGTAGGCTTTTCTTTTAGTAGAATATCCAAGGAAGATTCCTTTATCAAACCTTACATCAAACTTTCCCAAGTTTTCTTCATCTCTTCTGATATAACACTTGCTTCCAAACACTTTGAAGTTCTTAACAGTAGGGATCCTTCCATACCACAACTCATAGGGAGTCTTTGTGTTGTTTTCTTTTGCTTGAACTCTATTAAGTATGTAGACAACAGTATGAATTGCTTCTCTCAAGTAGAATTTTGGTAGATTAGCTTCTTTCATCATAGTCCTTGTAACTTCTTGAATAGTCCTATTTTTTCTTTCAACCATTCCATTTTGCTGAGGAGTCCTAGGGGAAAACAAGTGCCTCTTTATGCCATGATTCTCACAAAACATGTTAAATTCATTGGAGGTGAACTCTCCACCTCTGTCAAACCTCAAACACTTGATTTTCATGTCCATTTCATTCTCAACCATAACATTAAATGCTTTCAACCTTTCTAGGGATTCAATTTTTTTTTTACGAAAAGTAACCCATGTCATTCTAGAATAATCATCAATCAAAAGTGTATACACCTAAAATCGGTCAAGACAATTAATTAATTAAATACTAGCTATTTAATTAGTGAATTCATTTAATTCATCTACTTATAAATAAATTCTCAATTTATTTATATAGTTCACACTTTTCTAAATTCTTCACCCTAAACCACATTCTTCTAAATTTAATTAAATAAACAAATGTTTATAGTTTGTTTTTATTTAATTAAATATCTCCTCACTAAATTTTGAATAATTTCAAATTCAAAATTAGTCACATGTCTACAACACTTTTTGGCCATGTCATCAAATGTCACATGTAATTAAATATGACTAATATTTAAACTACATTTATCTTCAACAAACTTTTAACACATGGCTTATTTCTCACACACTTGATTCCTTCATCCATTTGACATGTTGCCCTTGGTCAAGGGAACATCCTCCTTGATTCTTCCATCTCCACCGTTCATCCCTCATGTTGAATCTCGACCATTAATTGTTGCCACATCACAAGATGCCTTGAAAATCTTATAAATACAACCCTTTGCTACAACATTTTACATCACATCTTTTAGCAAGTTTATTATGCAAGAATAGCATTGGAGCATTTGGAGCATTCATAGTTGGAGCATTTAGTATTGTTTTGCATTTAACATTTAGATTTGTTTTATTATTCTAACTTAGAATCATGTGTTAGTTTGTATTTGCATTTCCATTATCAATCTTAGATTTCATATAGCATTTAATATCATTCTCATTTTATAATCTCCATTTTATCACATCATTAATATCATAGCATCATGGCTTTAATCACATAGTTTCATGTTGGAATTTAGATTCTTGCATTCAATAGCATCTCGTTTCTCAAGTTGTCATTTTAACAACCATAGTGCACATACACAATCTGAGATCCAATATGGTTTAATAAATCCTTGAGAATAGAGAATAATGGAATGTTTTTAGAGATTTGGTTTATTTGCAAATAGATTAGTTCTTTGATTCAAATATTTAATGTAATACATCTCATTGATGTTTGTGTCGATTTACTAACTCTCCCACAAATTCACACACACATAAAATGGCACCCACCATGGGGCCCAACCCCATTTTTAACAATTTTTTGGAAAAGTTCTTGTGAACAAGTTGGACGTGACGTTTTAGCGTGATCATGAGTTCTTTTAGCGCATTTGACAAATCTTTCAGTGCATACGATCTTTGTTACAATGCATCTGACACTTATTTTAGTGCATCTAAGGACTGTTTTAGCACATCCATGAAGTCTTCTAGCGCATAGGATGATTGTTTTAGCATTTTTATAGTCAATTTTAAAATGGCCATATCTTGGTCATACAAAGGTCTTTTTCGAAGCTTTTTTTTTAAATGGGGTATAATTTCATAAGCTTTGTAATGGTGTAGGTGTTTCTCAATTTTTGAAGAGTTAAAATTTTCAATTTTACACCTAAAGTCAAATCTCATTGTAACTTGGTCTAAGTTTTAGGGTTTTTATGCTTAATCATTCATCTAACCCTTATATCTTCTTATTTCTTGATCTCATCTAAAATTTTGAGCATTTATTGTAGGTTTTAAGAGGAACATGGAGCATTGAAGTGAAAGAAAAAGGCATTTAATATCCATTGTACTAAATACGCCAGTCAAAGATAAACTTATGCAACTACTGATGAATTTTGCAGGGGTTGGAGTTATTTGAATGCTTTCTTTTGATTAGATATGCATCTAGCTTAATTAAAAGGTTAAAGAACACCATGTTTTTTGTCCTCAAGATGAATGGTAGGCATATGCTCTCCCCTTAACTGGGTGACCAAAAAGCTAGACCCATTCATGTTTATTTTATTTTATTCATAGAGGGCCTACCTTGTGGGAAAAAGTAATCACCCAAGGGAACAGTCCAACCGGTAACATGCTAAAGCCAAGCAACTTCCAATCGATATATAAGTGTGGGTACTTGAGGAAAGTTCAAGTATCACAAGGATTGTTCTGACAAGAAGGGAAACAATGGTCTCTTGCTGAATGGATGATCCCCCATGAACGAAATGCCTATTCTAGAACCCTTTGTTATAGCAAGCCAAAATCCTATTCTATTTACTAGCGCAAAAGGTCTAAACTTTGAAGTTGTCCCATGTTTTTTGTGGCTTTTAGTAGAGATGAGAAGTATGCCATGGGAGATTCATGGGTATTGAAGCTTGGCTTCCTTGAGAAGTGAGTGTCGTGGAGGGGAGCCAGTGGGGTCAAGCTTCTAATCATCCACTAAAAGTAGGTGCAGCTAGAGTAAAATCCAAGTAGGAATCCAGTAAATATTGTCCTACACAACCTTAGGATTGTATATGTTTGATGTGTTTTACCAATGTGTTTTTTGAACAAATTTCAAACAAAACATCACACACTGGAAGTGAAAACTTTGATTTAGAAAACATCCTTTGAAACAACCAACTCTTTGACTAGAAAAATAAAAAAAATCAAACAAACTTGCAAAAAACTATGACATTTTCTCAATTCAGCACATCCACCACTTGTTCTAGCACATTTACACCATTCTCTAGGGCATCCATATGTTGTTATAACACACCCACTATATCTTCCACTGCATCTATTGCATTTTGTAGTGCATTCACCCATTACTGCAGTGCATCCACCCAATACTTTAGTGCATTCAAGCTATTTTGTAGTGCATCCAACCAATCATGTCGTGCATTCAAGCTATTTTGTAGCACATCCAACCAATCTTGCAACACATTCAAGCCATTCTATAGCACCTCCAGGCTATCTTCCAGTGCATTTGTGCAATCTTTTAGCGCATCCAGTTCCTATTTTAGCACATCTAGTAAACTCAAAACTAGGGAGTTAAATTCACCATATGTTTGTCTATTTGAACCAGAGAATCAAACCATCATGGCTGAAACTAAAGGAAATTATTTCACAGATTTCATCAACCTAAAATAGATGAGGATCAATTGAATGCTTTAGCTCATCAAATGAAAAACCTTCAACAACAAATTTGGGATATGCAAAGGGAAACAACCACAGAGAGATATTTGTTGCTAGACATTTGTTCTTATTCCTTTGAGAAAAATCTAGACATGACACCTTGTCCACCAACAACTACATCATCCAAGTTCAATATCTTTGAATTTAAAAAAAAAAAAATCAGAAGCCCAAATCTCAGTCATCCAATACAAATGATATTGAACAATCTTACAATGTCATGCATCTATCTTCATCTCCCATAAGTCAAAATAAATCTTAGGATTCTTTCACTCAAGTTAACAATGCCATCCAACCACTTTCTTCTATCATATCTTCTATATCCAATGATTCATTTCAATCTCTCAATCTAAACCATGTTGTCATAAAATCCTCTACACCTCAAGATCAAAACATTCTTTCCACTTCATCCAATGATACCAAAATTCCACAAGTTCTTCCAATATTTTACCAAGACCGAATCTCTCAAGAATTCTATGATGGTCCCCTCCTTTCACTTTTCATCCATGATGACTCCCTTCCATCTCAAGAGAAAAGTATCCTTCTGAGTTCTTCTTCCACCCCATCTAATGAATTCATACCATCTCATGATTCCATTGCATCCCAAGAGAATGATAATTCTTCCATCCTATCTAATGATGTCCTATCACCCAATGATCAAGATATGCTTTCTACAAAATCTCATGACTCCCTTCCTCATCAAGATCAAGATATGCTTCCATCTAAGGATATCCCTTCATTTCATGAGGATGTTCATCCTTCTCAAGATCAAGATATGCCTTTCACACCACTACATGATGATTCCACACCTAATAAAGAGAAAGCCACTCCATCTCTTACACCTCGTGATCCTTTTCCAAGTCAAGATCAAAGTACCCCATGTCATCCCCATGTCAAGATCCTATCACACCTATACTAGCCTTCCATGAACCCCACACCTACAAATTGGGATCCTCCACCTTTATTTGCTCTGGTTTACTTCCAACACCCATCCTTTCATCCATATCATATCTTCCCAAAAATGGACTTGCATCTTGTTTCACAAACAATGCATATCCCATTGGTAAACGAATGTGTCAAAGTATGAACTACAAAGGCAAAGGATTAGGCCTTCATGAACAAGGTATCCTAGAACACCTCTTTGCTCAAGAAAACCCATATTACCATGGCCTTGGTTATACACCTAAGTGTCCTAGTCCATCAAACCTACCATCTATCTTAGGTCCTCATCCTAATCCACTAAACCTTCCATATATCCTAGGTCCTCATCCTAATTCATCAAACCTTCCATCTATCCTAGGTCCATATCCTATTCCTCAAGAACAACAAAGGCACACATCCTTGATTCCCTTTCAAAATTCTACCTAAACTCACTCATCCATAATACCTCCATACCATTCATATCAATCCACTCCTCCCATTGCTCTTGGAAGAAATTTAGGTGCCAAATGTCAAAAGCTTCCATACAAAATCCACATGTGTCAAAGGATCAACATGTATCCTTGAACAGGCATGCAAAAATAAAAGAAAAATTGATCCAAAATCAAATGAAAAATAAAGAAGGCCACAAAGGCCTATCAAATCAAAAAGGAAATTTTCAAATACCACAAAGGTCCATAAATGAAAAGAAATTTTCAAAAGGCCACAAAGGCCCATCAAAGAAAAAAGGAAATTTTCAAAGACCACAAAGGTCTATAAATCAAAAGAAAATTTCAAAAGGCCACAAAGTCCTATCAAAGCAAAAAGAAAAATTTCTAAGGCCGCAAAGGCACATAAATCAAAAAGAAGAGAAAATCTCAAAGGCCATAAAGGCCTACAAAGAAAAAATAAAGTCAAAAGTCATGTGGATTCCAAAAAGTCTCATAGAAGCAATAAAATATAATTTGGCATCCAAATTTGCTAATCCAAAAGCTTCCTCCAATTTGTTATATTAAAACCTATCACCTTCCAAATCCATTTTTCTTCCATCACTCCACTACCCTTCAAGGTGTGTGCCAATGTTGACCTTGGAATCCTTCCCATCTATCCATCAACAAGTCTTCCCACCTCCTATCCATTATCCAACATTCATCCCCCATTATTCTCCCTTAATCAAACCTTTGGATAAGTCCTTATCTCTTCCATCATACCTTTAATAGGCCAACATTTATGAGTCTAATCCACATTACCATGGTTTATTAACGGGATATTTGGTTGTGAAACTTGATTCTTAAGTCCTTCCTCCATCTCCTTATCATCCATATCCTATCGTCCATATTCCTCTTGCATTCTACACTTGGGGGAAAGTTTCATCCATCTTATCATTCATGGTCATTATCCTTTTTATGCCCATTCCTTACATTTCCACCTTTGATCTTGACAAGGTTAAGGATCTTCTTGAACATCATATATCTTGTCCTATTCGCTTTTTCCATATCTTTCGTATTATATCCTTCGCCTTATCCATCTTCCATCATTCTTTCTAAATACATCCTTTCTTCCCTTCCTTGGTCTTGATGAGGAATAGGGGCAAAGTACTTGGGCCTTGTGTCTATATCTTATCTAGTTGATCTTGATCATCCGATTCATTATCTTTATCCTTGCTTTCTCCCATTCCATATCTCCTAGCTTATCAAAATCCATGTCATCATGTCCCTTTGAAACCTTGAATCTTATCATGCAAATCATATTTGAGCCTAGCTGCAAAACATTATCCAATCCTCATATCTTTTGTCAATCAATCATCAACAATCATCAATATTATTGTACTTAGAGGAAATCAATGATCCTAAGTACTTATCATCATCATGCCTTATGGAATCAATCATTCCTGGCATCCTAATCAATCAACCATTATCATCTTTCGACAAGAGATATGTTTCTTGTGTGACATGTTTTGTATTGAATCTTTCATTTTGATCTATCATTTATCCATGGTTGCATTACCTCTTTTGTGGGGTATCGTGTTCCTTCAACTGGTCATGCCATATCGTTTCATCTTAAAAGTCCTGAAAAAACACAAAAAAAGAAAAAAATACAAAAATACAAAAACATTAGAAAATATCCTCAAAAAAATGGTTGCTTTGATGTAAACCTAGCAAATAGGCATCTTGGTAACAACAAAAAAAAAAAGCAAAAAAAATCAAAAATAAAAAAAGTCAAAAAAATCATAAAATCTGAAAAATGTAATAAAAACTAGTGAAAACCTGGCAATAGGCACTATTTGTGATAGGTTAACTTTTCCATCTATTTGAGCATGTCGACCATTCGCTTTCGCCATTCACTTTCACCGTCAATTGACCTATCATCAAAAAGATTCATGTACATATCCTGACATCACGGTCATGTCTCACCCTAGAATGGGGGCAAAATCCTAAACTCACTAGGGGCAATAAACTTTGAGCCTAAACCAACAGACAAACAACAAGTCAGACAACACAACAAACACAATGATCATACTGCAAAACCCAACATTGAACATCAATCACAATCCTGAACATATCAACCATCCATATCAAACATTAAACAATTAAATGGATCAAATCAAAGCAAACTTTAAATGGAGGATGTTCTTTTGAATCATGGCTTTATCGTGTTGGCATGTCTGTTCAACTATTGTACTTTGATTTTTGTCATCATATCTCTAGAGCACCTCGACGATGCATTGAACTAGAGGAGCTAGGAAGGAGTATGATTTTTCTTTGTTTGTTGTCTATGAGTTGATCACTATTACTTTGCAAATTGTTGCGGAACATGCTCTACAAAGTATCATTGATGACATTCAAAATTTTCATAGGAAAATGATTAAATCTTGTTTGTTTACGCAAGGAATGCTCAGGTAATCTCATTTTAATTATACCTAGATGCTTGTGTTAACTTGCAATATCAAAAATCATGGAAGTAGTATTTAGGTCATCAGGGTCTAAATTATTCCATCAATGCTTGTACTCACTTTCAACATTTTAAAGGCTCAATGATGATAAAAAGAACAACAAATCGACTATTACGATGACAACCTTTGCATAGTAGATCTACATGATTAGGGTAGATTACATTCATATCAACATTGCATCTATATTTAGGGATTTTCCAAGGCTGAAACAATTTCATAATGATGTTATCTCTCACATTAATGGATTGAGTACATTTGACATTACCAAAAACATATCATTCTCATATAGTTGCATAATCAGTTGCATCATCATTTGCATACAATAGAAAGCATTACCATATCACATATACATTATCACATCATTCATCCATCCATGCATTACATCATAATATCCACATCAGAAAACACAAAAAGAAGTGCATTGCATCTCACTTGCATAATCAAAATCATTTCATCTATTATTAATGGATTAAGAAAATGGTCCATTAAGAAGATTGAAAGACATATCTAGTAGAGTAATATTTCCAAGAAGAAAAAGTTGTTGAAAAACATGACTAATTAGCAAAGATATAATGCCATTATTATGAACATCTAAAACCAGTAGTGAAAATAGATTTTCCAAGGTGTATGGAATACAACCTATGAATTTGTTATTACTCAAACCCAAGACTGACAAAGGACTAACTGGATCAACATAATCATCACATGAATGCACATAAACATCACACATCATTTTCATAATCAAATCCATCTCACATAGCATAAAACATTATCCATAAAACATATAGAATCATCAATCATATCATCATTGCATACATCACATAATCATCACATAAGCATCATCATTTCATAATCATTATATAAGCATAACATAGGCACAATATAAACATCATAAACACATAGAACTATGCACGATCATATGACCATTCCATCCATCCATTCACTCATACATTAACATTATCATACATTCATTCATTCATTGCATCATCTATTTGCATTAGAAAAGTACAAAAAACATAAAAATGCACCACATTTCATAAGAATAATAAGATCCATCATGTATCATATAGGCATCATTCATAAAGCATCATAGAATCATAACACATTAGTTGAATCATCATTTTCATTCCTAGCATATCATACCATCATCATATAGAACATCACATAGTAAATAGAAATTAAATGCATCCATCATGAAATCATAGACACATAGATCAATCATCATCATCGTTGTATATCATATATATCTCAAAATAATGTCAAGTGTACAAGGATATCCAAATATCGAGAGGTACATCATAAAAAATGACATAAATCATAATGTCTCAACTGAATTAGTGTATACATAAGGTCTCAGTACATCATCAACTCTCAGTACATTAATCAATCCTATATTGGGGCATATCAATCAATCAGAGAAGTCAAACTACATCGCCCAATCAAATCTGAATCCACCTACACCAAATGCGGAAATCCTCCTATGATATGAATAACATATCACAAATCAACAATCTTATCAATCAATCAATCTACCAACCTAATCAACTCTAATGCAATTTTGATCAAATCTCCTGAGCATTTATCATTGATCCTTGCCTATCAAGAGGACAATCATCATCATAATCAATCTATCATTGATCCTCACCTATCATGAGGACAAATCATCAACATCCTATCATTGATCCTCGCCTATCATGAGGTCAATCATCAATCTATCATTGATCCTCGCCTATCATGAGGTCAATTATCACTCTATCATTGATTCTCACCTATCATGACGTCAATCATCATCACCACATAATTGATCCTCGCCTATCATGAGTTCAATCATCATCATCATATCATTGATCCTCACCTATCATGAGTTCAATCTATCAACATCATCAAACATCATCAAAACCAATCGGCTGAAGCAATTATCAATCATCAAACACAAGGAGGCAAAATAGGGAATCAATTTAATCACTTAGCAGGCTCAATCTTCTTTATTGGGAGATAAATCATCGAAATATCCTGAAAGTTTTGAAATCATCATCAAATTATTAGAAAACCATCAAAATTTTGAAAAATTAAAAAAATCAAAACAAATTCAAAAAATTCATTGATTTATCTCTTGAGGGGGCATATATCCGTCATCACCTAAAAATTAGCATTTGGGGCATCGAATTTTTTTTTGTCAGCATCAACAACAAATTTTTCTTTGAAGCAACATGTAAACACATTACTTCAAAGAAGGGAAAAATGCAGACACCTAAAATCAGTCAAGACAATTAATTAATTAAATACTAGCTATTTAATTAATGAACTATTTTTGCATGTCTACACATGGGAGGATGGCTTTGCGCAGCAGCTGGGTGCGAGCTAGGGCCCGCGTGCCCTAGCTCTTCTTCTCTTCTTCCCATCTTTGCTTGGAGGCTATGTCTGGTGC
Source organism: Sequoia sempervirens (assembly GCA_007258455.2). Lineage (NCBI taxonomy): Eukaryota > Viridiplantae > Streptophyta > Pinopsida > Cupressales > Cupressaceae > Sequoia > Sequoia sempervirens. The sequence continues at coordinate 300,164 of VDFB02266927.1, forward strand.
ATTCGCTGGGGTGGGGTTTTGCTTGAGCTTAGGGGTGCGCTGGTCAGTTTGGGGGCTGACCATTGTTTGGCCTATGGGATTTTTTTCCTGCGTTTTTCTTGCGTATCTTTGCTGTGTTTGGCGCTTCATTGGTGGGGGGTGTCTAGCGGTTGAGACTGCGGGTCTCTTGCCCTGTCTCTTTCCTTTTTTGGTGGGTTGTGCTTTTGGATCCATGGAAAATCAGGGTTTTGTCTTATCTCAGGTTTCCTCTGAGGATTTGGAGATGGTTGAGCCATCTTCCTCGTTGCATGTTAGCAGTAAGGATCAGTTGGGTAAAACCCAATCTGGGGATGGGGTTTCCTCTTCAAAAGGGTTGTTCCGAATTAAAAAAGTAAACGGATGTTTGGAGAAATCTGAGGATCGACCAGTTTTGGTTATTCAACCTAAGCAAGTGTCAGAAGATGTTGATTATTGGTGTAATCATGCCCTTATTTGCAAATTTTTGGGCATTCGTCTCTCCTTGCCTATGTTGGATTCCTGGGCACGATGGGTTTGGAACCCTGAAGGTGATATGGAGATTATTTTGGCAGCTAACAATTATTTTCTGGTTATCTTTTCAAGCATGTCAGATAGGCATAGGGCTTTTGAAGGAGGCCCTTATTTCTTTAATCAGGTGGGGCTTTTCATCAAGCCTTGGCACATGGGTTTCAACTCTGCTGAAGAGATCCCATCGCGGGTTCCTGTTTGGGTTCGGTTGCCAAGGCTTCCTTTGGAATTCTGGAGGGAAGATATTCTTCACTCAATCTCATTGCTCCTTGGAAAACCTGTGGGTTCTGCTACACAAACTCAGGACCGTAAGGTAATATCCTTTGCCCGTATCTGTGTTGAAGTTGATCTGAATAACCCATTACCAGATTCTATGGAAATTCGCATGGGATCATCTTCTTGGATCCAACATTTGGATTATGAGACCCTCCCATTTAGAGGTAGAATTTGTCATGAATATGGTCATTTATACCGCAAATGTCCTAGATATAAACCCTCCCCCTCGGCTCCCTCTAGACTTCCTAAGGGGGACAAGGGGAAGGCTCCTTTGTCTAATGAACCTGGAGATAACGAGGGTTTTATTCCAGTTAAGTCTCGTAACAAAAGAAAGGGCAAGAAGATAACTTGGTTAGATAGACAGAATGATGGCGCTATTAACAGGTTTGATGTTCTTGAGGATTTGGTCCAAGAGGAAGGTATTCCTGTCGAGCTCTCTTCTGGGGCTAAGGATCTGCATGAGGTTTTGGATGAGGATGCAAAGAAAGAGGATCAAATTTTATCTTTAGAGGACCACCAGGTTGCTCAGATGGCTATGGATTTTCCTCTGCAAGATCAGGATATTAGGGTTCTCTAGGGATCACATGCTCCGAAGGGCTCTGTTGTGGTGAATCCTGATCCACATGCTCCTAAGGGGGCCTCTGATTCCATGAAGGGTAACAAAGCTCCTCCTATTTTAGGGTTACAACAAAAATCCTTTAAAAAGGGGCCTCTTGATAAACCGTCAAAGAGTGGAAGGAAAACTGATCAAGAGAAGGTGAAGATTATGGGTGATACTTTGGTTGAGTCTGGGTCTGTGAAACCCATTGATTCCCACTTCTCCCACCCCCATAAATGATTGTTTTATCATGGAATGTAAGGGGGTTGAACAACATCCCTAGACAAAAGGTTGTTCGTAGACTAATTGAATCTCAGTCTCCTGATGTGGTCTTTATTCAGGAAACTAAGCTTACAGTGGATGATTTGGATAATTGTGCTTCACGTATCTGGCCCCAGGGCAACTGGTAGGGGTGGGTGCTTTGAATAGTTCTGGGGGGGTGGCTTGCTTCTGGAACCCAAGGAAAGTCTTCCCCTTATGGTGGAGTTCTAGTCGGTCTTCCATTTCTTTGGTTGCCTCTAGTTTGGAGACTGGAGAGAGATGTCTTTTATCCAATATTTATGCTCCTACTGATTTCTTAGGTAATTCAAATCTCTGGGCTCATATAAGATTCATCCGAGCCTTAGAACCTTTCCTCCCATGGATTTTGGCGGGTGATTTTAATGCTATTACTTGCTTGGAGGAAAAACAAGGAGGGTTAGCTAGGCTGGACCCTTCTGCAAATCTACTCAGGGATATGATTGGTTTCTTGAATCTCATTGATGTGAAGCCAACAAATGGGGTCTTTACCTGGAATAATAGGAGATGTGGTGGTGAGGCTATCTCAGAAAGGCTTGATAGATTTTTGGTTTCGTGCTATTGGATGAACGGTAGGTTGATCACGAGTTCAGAAATTCTTGATTGGAGGGGCTCTGATCACTGGCCTATCAAGCTCTCTGTCAATGCTTTTGGAGTCACCAAAAATCCTTCTTTCAAATTTCAGTTGATGTGGTTAAGAGATCAGTCTCTGCATGATCTTATGTTGGATTGGTGGTATGAGGGGATGCCATCCCATGGGACGAACATGTTTACTTTTAGTAAGAGGCTTCAACATGTGAAGTACAGGCTTAAGAGATGGAATAAACAATGCTTTGGGAACCTACATGCTCAGAAGTTGGCTGCTCAGTCCAAGTTGCACAACATCACTCGTCAGATTCAGGACCAAGGTTTGACCTCTGATCTAAGTATAGCTGAGTCCTTGGCTCTTAAGGGTTTAGAAGAGTGGGAGCTTCGGGAAGAGATCTTCTGGAAGCAGAAATCTCGCGTTGATTGGCTTCACGAGGGGGATAGGAACACTACATTCTTTCATAATTCAGTTAAGGCTCGGAGGCTGGGTAATTCTATCACCTCTCTGGTCTTGCCTAATGGGGCTCAACTCTCTTCTAGTGCTGATATTTACAGGGAAGCGGTCAATTATTTTTCTCATCTTTTTTCTAGGGAGGATCTTGCTGCTAGGGCTGAGGAGAGGGCCATCTTAGACTGTATTCCCCACCTGGTCTCGGCTGAGATGAATGGGGCTCTCTCATGTCCTATCTTGTTACCTGAGTTGGAGAAAGTGGTGTTTAATATGAAAAAAGGTAAGGCTCCTGGCCCGAATGGGTTTCCGATTGAGTTCTTTCAGGAGTTCTGGGAAATAATAAAGTTTGATCTCCTCGAGGTGGTTCAGGAATCCCATAGGAACAAACAGATGCTCAAGTCCATGAATTCTACTTTCTTGGCTCTCATTCCCAAGAAGGAGGGGGCTAATCAGCTGGTTCAGTTCAAGCCTATTGCGCTATGTAATGTTGTTTACAAGATTATCACCAAGTTAATTGCAGAGAGACTCAAACCACTCCTTGGTTCTCTAACCTCTGTTGAGCAGGGTGGTTTTGTTGAAGGAAGACAGATTCTGGATAGTGTTGTGATAGCAATGGAAGCTATTCATTCTATGGCTAATTCTAAGGAGAGGGCTATGTTCATTAAACTTGACATGGCTAAAGCTTATGACCGGGTGAGCTGGGAGTTCTTACAGAAAATTCTCTTGGCCTTTGGCTTCGCTGAGGAGTGGGTTAGTTGGGTTCTTAGTTGTGTGACCTCTGCCTGCTTCTCTGTTCTCATTAATGGGGAACCTTCTGATCTATTTTGTGCTTCTTGGGGACTCTGGCAACGGGACCCCTTATCTCCATATTTATTCATTATCATGGCGGAGGGCCTTGGGCAATTTATTAAATCTCAAGTGAGGCAGGGTCTTATCAAAGGTTGGAGCTGGAACAATTATCTTCCTTCCTACTCTCATCTTCAGTTTGTGGATGATACTGGATTGATGGGCTTGGTTAGAATTAGTGAGGCGGTGAACTTCGGGAGAGCCTTAGATATCTATTTGAAGGCTTCAGGTCAGTGTGTTAATGATGAAAAATCCTCCATTTACTTCTTTAATACCCCTCGGCTTATTCAGAGCAGGATTGCTAGGATCCTCAGATTCCAAATCGGTTCTCTTCCCTTACTGTACCTTGGGATCCCTTTGGCTTTGGGATCTCAGCGTAGAGTTTACTGGCAGGGGATTTATGATAAATTTCGGAGTAAGGTTAGTCATTGGACTTACAGATGGCTATCTTCTGCTGGGAGAGTGGTTCTTCTAAAGACTGTGGTGCAGTCTCTCCCCATTTATAGGTGTTGTGTGCAAGTTCCCCCTTCCAACTTTGTGAGGGAATTTGATGCTTTGTCTTGGAAATTTCTTTGGTCTAGTAGCCTTCTCTCCTCAAAGTGGAGTTTAGTCAAATGGGAGTCTGTCTGCAGGACGAAGCCTACTGGGGGCCTCGGTCTTAGGTCTTTGGCTCTGGCTATCACTGCCTTGGCTGCCAAGCTTTACTAGAGATGGTGCATTAATCAGGATCAGGATTGGGCCAAGATTCTTACCCACAAGTATCTTCCTGGTGCTGATAGCCTTGATGTGTCACGGTTTGTTTTGGTTGGTAAAGGTTCTTCTATTTGGGATACCCTTAAGAAGGGAGCTCAACTGATTAAGGAGGGTCTCTTCTGGATCTGTGGTAGAGGCTCTGATGCTTTGTTTTGGCAGGACTCCTGGGATGGCCACCCTCCCATTCTCTTTAGCTTCCCTCAGCTTCAACCTCTTTGCCAGATTTTCTCTGAGGCTAGTTGGATTAAGGTGGAGTAGTTTAAAACAGTCAAGCATATTGGTCAGGCAGTGGTGGCTTGCTGAAAGGATCTGCAAGAGTGGCCCATGGGTGGTTCTGAGGTGGATCGTGATGTCCTTGCTAAAATTTTGGAGGGAAGGCTTTGCAGTTCCCTTAATGTGAGGGACGTTTTGGCTTGGAGTCCTAGTCCAACTGGTAAATTTACTGTGGCCCAAGGCTATGCTATTCTTGATAGGAACTTATATGGTCCCGCTGAGGTGCACTGGTGGAAAAAGGTTTGGGACAAATTCTCTTGGCCCAAATGCAATTTCTTCTTATGGTTGGTTGCTCAGAAGAAGTGCCTCACTTGGGAAAATCTCTGCAAGTGAGGTTTTCAAGGTCCTTCTATTTGCTTCCTTTGTTCGCACAGTGAAGAATGTACCTCCCACTTGTTCTTCCTCTGCCCTTTTTCTAGAGAGATGTGGCATAGGTGGTGGGAGGCTTGGCATCATGGTTGTATTCATGCTACTTCCCTAATTGAATTTTGGGAGAGTATGGGCAGGCCTCCTGCGAAGACTTCTTTCCTGCAGGTGGCCTGGGCTATTGGACCTATTTTCATTCTCTGGAACCTTTGGTTGGAAAGGAACCGGAGAGTCTTTTGTGGCCCCAAATTGGGGAGTTTTCAATTGTGGAAAAAGATTATTAGCAGGCTTCAAGAGACTATTTCTGCTAAGTGTGATATGTCTGAAACTATTGATCCTGGTGATCTTGCTATCGTGCGGAATTTGAACCTGGAGGAGAGTAGAAGGGGAAGCATTGCTGGAAGAAGACCCCGTCATGTCAGGCAACGGGTCTGTCGGGAGGGGAGGTGGACGCCTCCCCCGGTGGGGGTCCTAAAGATTAATACCGATGGCTCTTCTCGTGGGAACCCTGGTCATGCTGGTGTGGGGGGTATTGGTAGAGGTAGTGATGGGGGTGCAGTTTAATTCTTCTCTAGTTACAAAGGTCAGCAATCTAATAATATGATGGAGGCCCTTGCTATTAAGATTGCTATTGAGCGTGGTTGCTCTTTAGGTTGGAGGAGGATCATTTGTGAGTCTGATTCTCAGATTGTTGTGGATATGTTGAACAACCAGAGGTTGGATGATGTTAGTTGGCAATTAGCCTCTATGGTCAGATAGACTCTGAGTCTATGTAGTTCCTTGGATTCTGTCTCCTTTTGCCATATCCCTAGAGAATGGAACAGAGTGGCTGATTGTTTGGCGAAGTGGGCTTCAGAGAATGTGGATGGTTGGGATATTAGTGGAAGGGAGGTCTTATCTTCTGATTATCTTGGGACCCTGGAGAGGTTATTAGTGGAAGACATGAATTTGTAATGTTGTTTCTGGTGGTTTCTTGTGGTGGTCTTGGTTTGGTGGGCCTCTAGCCTTTGCCTTGTAATTTGGTTTTGATTGAATAAAATTTTTACCCCTTCTTTTTAAAAAAAATAAAAATTAATGAACTCCTTTAATTCATCTACTTATAAATAAATTCTCAATTTATTTATATATTTCACGCTTTTCTAAATTCTTCACCTAAACCATATTCTTCTAAATTTAATTAAATAAACAAATGTCTATAGTTTGTTTTTATTTAATTAAATATCTCCTTGAACTAAATTTTGAATAATTTCAAATTCAAAATTAGTCACATGTCTACAAACACTTTTTGGCCATGTCATCAAATGTCACATGTAATTAAATATGACTAATATTTAAATTACATTTATCTTCAACAAATTTTTAACACATGGCTTATTTCTCACACACTTGATTCCTTCATCCATTTGGCATGTTGCCCTTGGTCAAGGGAACATCCTCCTTGATTCTTCCATCTCCACCGTTCATCCCTCATGTTTGAATCTCGACCGTTGATTGTTGCCACAACACAAGATGCCTTGAAAATCCTATAAATACAACCCTTTTGCTACAACATTTTACATCACATCTTTTAGCAAGTTTATTATGTAGGAATAGTATTGGAGCATTTGGAGCATTCATAGTTGGAGCATTTAGTATTGTTTTGCATTTAACATTTTTATTTTCTTTATTATTCTAAATTAGAATCATGACTTAGTTTACATTTGCATTTCCATTATCAATCTTAGATTTCATATAGCATTTAATATCATTCTCATTTTATAATCTCCATTTTATCACAACATCATTAATATCATAGCATCATGGCTTTAATCACATAGTTTCATGTAGGAATTTAGATTCTTGCATTCAATAACATCTCGTTTCTCAAGTTGTCATTTTAACAACCATAGTGTACATACACAATCTGAGAGCCAATATGGTTTAATAAATCCTTGAGAATAGAGAACAATGAAATGTTTTTAGATATTTGGTTTATTTGCAAATAAATTAGTTATTTGATTCAAATATTTAATATAGTACGTCTCATTGATGTTTGTATTGATTTACTAACTCTCCCACAAATTCACACACACAAAAAGCATGAAATGCATGTCACCTTGAAGACTTATTACTCTTGTAGGACCATAGAGATCTATATGAACCAACTCCAATAATATGTTAGAAGATTGTTCTTTTCCTCTGAACTTCTTCTTGTTTGCTTTCCAATCTGACAATCCTTATAGACAGCATTGACAAGCTTTGTAATCTTTGGAAAATCTCTTACAACTTGAACAAAACTGATTCTTACTTGATTATCAAAATTAATGTGAAACATCCTCCTATGCCATAGCCAACTTTCATTAATTTGAGTCATGAAGTAATGACCATCAACACCCTTGAGATGATAAAAATTTCCAACTGTCCTTCTTCCAACAATAGTCACAGTTCCAAACCCTTTTTTGATCTCACATCCATTATCCTGAAGCATAATATTATATCCTTTGCTAAACATGAATCCAACACTCAAGAAGTTATGCCTTAAACCCTTGACATAGTAAACATCATCAGTATTATACTTTCCATCAAAACTGATTGAACCTATTCCATATATCTTAGCACCTAAATCATTAGCAAATCTAACTAGTCCTTCATCATGCTTTTCAAGTTTAAAAAAACTTACTCTTGTCTCTGGTCATATGATTAGAGAATCCACTATCAATTATCCAATATTTCTTGTCCTATCTAACATGAAAGGGAAATACCAAAGTACCTTTAGTCTTATCCTTTGTCTCTAGAGGGAATTCCTTCACACATCTTTCAGAGTTAGTAGAAGCAAATTCATCTTTTAAAGCCATGAACAAGCATTCATCATCATCATCTCCATAATTAGATTCATCATAAAAAATACTTGCATCTTCTTTAACATAATAACTTTTCTTAATCATCTTACCTTTGTTTTCTTTGTTTTTTCATTCACAACTTTGTTTGGACATCTTGAAGCATAATGACCTATCTTTCCCCAACTAAAACATTTGAAAGTCAACCTACCTTTATATTTACTAGTACCTTTTTCATTCTTCTTACAAATTTAGCCTTCACATCATCAAGATCCTCTTGATCTAACTTTTTAGTCTTCTCTAATTTTCTAGCCTTAAAAGTAGTCTCGACATTTGCACGATTATTTGTACCAAATTCTCTCATTTCAAATGTAGTTAAAGAGCCATACAATTGATCTCTAGAATACTAATCTAGATTTATAAACTCCTCAATAGTAAAGAATTTATGACTATAAGCTTTAGGCAGGGTTCTAATAATTTTCTTTACCATTTTTGGCTCTTTGAATTTTCCACCAAGACCTCTAATGGAGCTGACCACTTCATCTACCCTCTACTTGTAGCTTGTAATGTTTTCATCTTCAAAGATTCACAAGTTCTCAAATGTGATCTTCAGATTTTGCATCTTAGCTTGTTTAACCTTATCATCTCCTTCATAAATGCTTTCCAATTTTGTCCAAATTTCTCCAACAGTTTTCAAATTCATAACCTTTACTAATTCAGAGTTTGTGAGACTAGTTAAGAGAACATACCTTGCTTTACTATTGCTTTCATAGGCCTTGATTTTAGCTTCAGTGCTTGGACCATTTGTAGGTATAGCATATCCATCTTGAACCAATTTCCAGACATCATATCCTAGATAACTTAGAAATCCTTCCATCCTTGTTTTCCAAAATGCATAGTTCATTCCATCAAACATAGGGATCTCATTCTCATGTGCCATATGAGATCTACCTTAAGCGGCTAAGCTTTCTTCCAAGGAACCTTGCTTTGATGCCAATTGTTGAATGCATAAGATAACTGAGAGGGGGGGTGAATCAGTTTTACCTTAAAACTTCAAAGCTCTCATACACATTCAAATCCACATTCATTCATTAAACCCTTAAATCTGTTATTATGAATTAGCATGAAAATCAAATAACAAAAAATGAAACAACTTAACACCATACACAAGAGAACACCAGATTTATGTGGAAAACCTAAGAAGGGAAAAACCACGGTGAGGATTAGATCACAATATAAAGTAATATCAACAATGAATACAATAGGGCTCACTACCAGAGGGCTCATTGCCTAAAGAAATAAATTCTCACTGCTAGAATAGAAAAGAAGATAGAGAAGAAATGTTAAATAGAGAAAAACATCTCAATGCAATAGAGAATCCACCATAATTTAATCAACACCTTCATAGTCTGATTGAAGAATTGTAGCCACCTTCTTCTCACTGCATCCAACAAACTAACACATGAAAGCTCACACTAAACTTCTCAATTTCACACTCTTAGCACTCTACAATTCACATCATTTGCAACTCTCAAATCTATCTTAACATCCTTCAACAACTCAACTCATGCCTATACCATCCTCAACCTTGAAACCCTTCTCCAAGGTTGACTATACACATAAATCATGCAAATTAAAGTTAGGTTGATGCCAAAACACTTTAATGGTAGATAGAAGTGAAAGTGGACCACATCATACCTTAGCTAGGACCCAAATCAACAACACCATGCTACAACACACTTCTACAAATAATAATTATCCATCGCAACTAGTGTAAACTCCAGGTCGACCGTTACCCATGCAAAAACCTTTTAAACTTTAAGTACACGATTCCTCAAACCAATGGATGACTTGCAAACCACACACCATGCTTGAAAATGATCTAGAATATTCCTTAAACATCTTTAAATCCAACAAATTTCTTTGCAACAACTTCCACCTGAAGAATGTACACACCCAGTACATTTAGACAATTCTACCATAAACTATTACTTGAGAAACTAACTTCTGAAACATCAAGCCTCAAACAACTTTAATAAACAAAGATACCAACACCATATGACACTTGCTCAAACTTGCAAGACCTGAAACCATTCTGCGAAGAAACACAGAGCAAAGACATTTCTCCCAAACACCTCTACAATGCACAATCCACACATTGGTAAACACAAATTCTTCTACACAATGATCTATCACACCAAATTATGGATATAACACTTCTGAACATCTCTCACGAACATATCTGAATCACACAGATAGATCTTCAACCTAGAAGAAATGCAGAGCAACACAAGAACACACCTCTATCACCCAAAACACCACTACAACACACTATTTCATGTCTTTTTATAAAATTTTCTCAAAAGCACTTGAAAACCAAGCACCAGAGGCACATCCTCATTATCTTCAATAATTCCTCAACCATAGACAAAAGCTTATCAAAGTAACACTAGAGGTTGACATAGTAGCTTTACTAATGACAATGTAATGCAACTAATCAAAGCATGGATAACATCAACTACTAATGCTCTTGCAACAATCTCACCCAACAATAGACATCAATGACAACACTAGCTACTCTCTTATGTCCCTTTCCTTTCAAGTTTATATATATATATATATATTATAATTCATTTACCAAACATTAGTATGGTGGACTTAATGCTAAAACCTATTAATTGAATTAACTTATAACAAGCTTATTGAACTAATTAAAATAACTTCATATAATTTACATATCATTTACATGCAATAATAACAATTCCCCCATTTTATTTTATTTTCTAATTCTCAAATACATCATTCAACATTAATATGCAAGCATGGTTTATGAAAGTATAACAATCTAATGAGGTAATCCACAAACACAATTGAAACACACATATTGATGGTTACCCATGACACAAATAGACTCCATAATCACCATCAATTTGGGTCCAAGTTTACATAGGGTATCATATAACACATCTCATAGGGTGATCCCACAATAGTGGTTTACAATTTTTGGCCAAACTGGACATTGATTTTTTTTTTAAAACTAAATCTTCACATTCGGGCACCTATAGCGATTAAATCGTGAGGAATTTGAAGATGATGCAAACTAGAGTCTTGTCACATTTTGTCCGTAGATTCTAAAAATATTTTTTCAAAATTTTGGAATCAGATTGCACTTCTTTTTCCATCTCCCACAAAAAATTATTTTTTTCAAAAAACAACATTTTTAAAAAGTGACGCACACCGTATAATGCATAACTTTTTTTCCTTAAAAGATAAAATTCCAATTCTTTCAAATTTAGATTTTTAACTCTGATATCTAGTGCTTCCACTTGGTTAGATATTTTTTTATTGAATATTTTTTCTTTAATCAAATTTCAAAGTCAAATCAATTACAATTCAAACATAACACAACCGTATAATGTATAACTTTTAATGTATGTATCGAAATTCTTTTTTTTTTTTGTTGGATCAAGGAATCCAATATCTGGAGCACTCATATTTTTAAATTTTTTTTTTGATAATCTTCTTTTTTTCCACATGTGCATAATAGAGAGTTTTGTTTTCGGTGAAAAACCTATATTTAATAAAACTTAAAAAACAAATAGATAATGTAATCAAAACATATTAAAATTATATTTGTTGGATAACTCGTTTTGAGGGGAACCTGATACTAGTTGGGTTTTTGAGATCTCCATTTTCATTCTCAAATCGAGCTTCGAAGTGCAAAATTCTTAGCAATTTTTGTGCCTTAGGGGATGAGAGTGAAAAATTGCTGGTTCGGTCGAACAAAAAAATATTGTTCAGTCAAACAGGGGTTCAACCGAACCTATGTTCGACCAAATCCATTCAACATAGAATAAAAAAATTGATTAAATTGGGTTCATTCGAACATTATAAACATGTTCGGTTGAACCCAATCTTCTAAAAATTAATTTTTAATATTAATATTAATATTAATTATATATATTTTAAATTATGACTTGAGAGAGAGATATGGAGGGAGTGGGAGAGAAAGGGAGAGTGGGGGTAGGAGGCAGGGCTTAAATTTGATGGCCGTATGACCGTATTTAGAGATTTTTGTCATAAAATACAATCAAAATTTTAAGAAGATTGTATCAGATAAAAGGAGATATTTTGGATAGACAGTCAAAATTTATATAGAATTATAATGATATAT
>VDFB02266928.1:0-32665 GCA_007258455.2 Sequoia sempervirens
CACCAACTAAAGATACTAAAGGGTTAGGATATCAATATCCTCCTCCCGATATGAGTATCCTCCTTCCTAAAGAACAACCAATGCCTCCTAACGATGATAAGGATGATAGGGTCATTTTAGGTGCCCTTGTCTGCATTCAACTAGAGAAGTTGGTAAGTCTAGCAAGCAAAGAAGACCTTACAAGATAAAGAAACTACAATTCCCTTGTCCCCCATCTACAATTGAGAAAACTTTACACATAATTCTAATTCAATGACTTATCACATTACCACCCATGCCAAAAATTCGATTTCCAAATCCTAAGAACAATAAAACATCTCATTGCAAATATCATAGAAGTTTTAGTCATAGTACTGATGAGTGCCATGCTTTAAAACAAATATTCAAAAAGTTTGATATTATAGAAATAGTCCCTTAAAGTAGGACCCCTTTTTCTCCTTGCCATGTAATGGTTGTAGAATCATCACATTCTCACAATTACATGCTTTACATTCATTGAAAATCATTCTAATATCAACGAGCTCTTTTCCATAACCTACCTCAACTCATTCTTATTTTTCACTCAGTGGGGGAAAGAATTAGATAGACTTGTCATAGTAATGCATTTATCATTGTCCCTTTGGCTAGTTGTTTTCCTTCCATATACAATGAACATTATTGGGATGTGGATGACCTACTAATAGGTTGAATTGCATGTGCCTAACTAGTCTTTTGCATTATTTCTTTTTCTTTTTTGTGATTGCATATGTGTAATGTGATCCACTCTAATATTCTATTTGATGTATCTGTCTCTCTCTCTTTGTGACATTCATCTATTTATATCTACATTCTTCTTATGTCGTAAACTCTTTTCATTTTTTCATTGGTCTTGTGTTTTCCTTTTGGGGATGACGCAAGGCATCGAGACATTCATGTTGACCCACAATATTTTCCTTTATCTTTTCTTGGTCTTTTGTTTTCCTTTTGGGGATGACACAAGGCATCAAGACATTCATGTCTCTTCCATGTTTACTCGAAAGGATTTTTCTTTGTTTTCACTCTCTTTATATCATTCTTCATAATTTATGAGTATTTGGGGAATGATGACAATTTCAAGCTCTCTTAAAAATATTGTAGCAAGAACATACTAACCCCAAATCCATGGATCCCTCATGTGTTTAAAATTTTTATTTTTGGGGTAACCTCTCTTCCTTTTCATGAAGTAGCTTCATTTGGAAACATATGTGTAATACCCCTCCGTTTTGGATATTTGGTTCGGAAGTGTTTTCTTTGTAATGCTTTGTTATGATCATGATGTGACTTTAGAACTTGGTTGCTTTTTCATTGCAATTGTTAAATGATGTGAAAGTTATATTTTGATGTAATGTTATTTTACTCTGATGTTAACTTTATGACATGCTTTGGATTAACTTAGAAGATATTTGATTTAATGAAGTTTTATGTTGTTGATCATATCATTGATGTTAGATGCGTCAGTTAGTGATATTGTATTGGTGAAGGGGACAGGATTGTATCACTCGCTTGTGAGCGCCCTACGATTCTGAGATTTCCTCTTCATGGTGTGTTTGATCATATTATATATATTTTACACGTTCGACATGCTCTTTGTTGTAGGTTGATAGGTACATGACATCGAATCCACCTAGCTTCACAGGTTTGAGCGTGTCCATTGACCAACGGTAATCGATTGGTTGAGATAGGTAATCGATTGGGAGATAGTAGCTAGGTTTTCCATGCCAAGTCGTCGCCCTAGTCATAGCGTGTTGTCGAGTTAGTTGTTTTAATTTGATTGTTTTCACCTCAAGTAATTATTTAATTGCAAATTAAATAGGTTATTAAATGTTAGGAGTAATTTAATTGATGATTAAATGTATTTAGTTGCAATGGTGAAACATTATTTATTTTATTGATTTATTTGATTTAATTAATCAAATAATTTTTAGTTTAATGATTGATTTGATTAATTAATAAAATTAGATTGAGTTTATTAATTAACTAGGTTAATGGTGATAAATTAAATGAAATAGCAATTTTGGCATTATTGTATATTTAGATTCAAATTTAAATTGAAAATGGAAATCATATTGGATACTCAAAGTTAAATTAAAATAAATAAATAAATGATAATGAGTTTTAATTTCACTTTTAAAAATTGTTGATAAAGTAAATTCTTTGCAAAATTTGTATTCTTTTGTTTCAATGAATTTTGAAAAATGCATGAGGTTTGAATTAGAAATTAGAAATTTGTTTTAAATTTGAAAATGAGAATATCTTCCAAATGTTTTTAAAATATATTTAGTGAGTGGGATTTTTAGGGTTTGGCCAAAATTTGGGGAAACTCTATTTTAGCATCTCCATTTCATTTTGGTGGGGATGGCTTTTTGAATTTTGTTGGAGAGTTTTGGTGGCTTTGCTTGGAATGGGGAAGGAGATTGAAACCCTTGTTTGAGCTGGATTTTGAGGAGTTGGAAAACACCATTGCTGAAGGCTTCAAGCTTTGGAGGAAAAATCAGGTTCTTCTTTGTTCTTGCTTTGTTTCATTTTGAAAATAGATTAAATCCTCATGATGCTATTTGGAAATCTTTGAAATGTTGTTTGAATCCAATGAAACCCATGAGAAATTGTTTTGAAAACTTGCAAAATTGTTGAGATTTGGAAATGAAAATCCAAACTAGAATCAAACAATGGAAAAATGAAATGCAAACACAAAAGAGATTTGTTGTCAAAACTAAAATCTAAACCCTATGGTTGTGTTAAAAAAATTCATTGTTTTGGTTGCAAGATTTTGTTGGGCATTTGCACAATAAGACCCACAAGTTTATTTTAAAATGTACTAGGGTTTCCATTTATTTAATTTCTGGAAAATACCCCTAGTTTTTTGTGAAGTTCTCTATGGATATTTTGTGGAGGGTTATTTTTGTATTTTAAATGCAAATAAAATAATTTTTATTTTTATTTTAAGGGAGGCTGGGGAGGACAACCCCTACCGCCACCCAATTGCCACCGTTGCCATGCCCCATGGGGGATGGACTGTGTGCGAAGCACACAGTCCCACCGCCGTGGGATGCGGACACTGTGTACAATGCACACAGGCCTGCCGCCTGTGGGAGGCGGACGCTGTGTGCCGAGCACACAGGCCTGTCAACCATGGCGAACAGACTGTGTGCGGAGCACACAGGCCCCACCGCCCATGGGGAGGCAGGGAAATGCGTGCCCTAACTAGGGTTCAATTTTTTCAAAAAGAAAATTTGATTCTTTCATGAAAAATGTAAATTCATTTTTTAATATTATTTTAATATTATATATATATATAATATAATAATATATATATGTACTATATTTATAATATATATATTATATTATATATATTATATATATATATGTTATATGTATATAAATATATATTTAATATTATTTTAATATTTAAATAATATTTATATAATAATTTATTTATGTATATATATACTTTTCTTAAATAAATTATCTAGTTTTGTTAAATTGTGGAATATCAAGGTGATTTAGATAATTTAATGATTAATTAAAAAGTTGATAATCCAATACCCTTAAATTTAGAAATTTCATTTTTGATTAGGTTGGATAATAGAGTATTAAAGTGTATGTAATTGGATTATAATGAGAATACTTTATTAATTGAGACATTTAAATGATGATTAATTATTTTAATTAGGAATTGTTTTGAAATGATTATAGCAATAATATAGTTGAAATGGAATTCTCATTTTCATAAACCAATATCTTTACTTAGAGATTTCATTTTCGATTATCATGAATAATCAGTAAACCTTAGAATATAAAATAATGTTTTAGAGGTATATGTTAAAATGATGTTTTTATATTTAAAATAGGAAATTTGAGATGATTGTCTCATTTGTATAATAGGGAACGAAATTGATGAATAATCAAACGTTTTCATTTAAAATATTGATTTTTGATCAATTGTAGATTGATCAAGTAGAGCTAAATTATTGGTTTAAATTCTTTAATGTCAACAATGTGATTTAAATATTTAAATATATAACAGGATATACATTGAGTATGTACTATTAAGTATATTTGTTGGAATGTAATTGTATTCAAGTAGAGATAAGATTTAGTTGATTTATTTAATGCTGAGTTGAAATAAAGACTGATTTATTTGATCTAAATGTTTATTTATTAAAATGTTTTGATTATAGAATATAGGGGCGAAATTAGGAGTAAAGGAGGGACTTATTATTTAACCTAAATGTTTTGTTAATCAAGTGGTTTAATTTATAGTATATGATCGTGAAACTTAGAGATAATGAATGATTTATTTTAATAAGAGGAGTTTATTAAATTAAAATATTCTGATTATGCATATAAATATTAAACTTAGAAATAATGAATGAGTTATTGAATCAGATGAGATTGAGTTGATTGATTTATTGCTAAGTCAAAATAAAGAGTAATTTATTTAATCTAAATGTTTTATTAATTGAGTGGATATATTTACAGTATATGATTGTGAGACTTAGAGTTAATGATTGGTTTAATTGTAATCCAATGATGGTATTTATTAAAATGTCTTGATTTTGGAATATGGTTGTGAAATTTAGAGTAAATGATTTTATTTTTTTAAATATTTCAATGTCGTGAAAAGAAATGGGTTTAATTGATTGGATAAATGCAAGTAATGAAAATTGTGATTGACTGGATTTAGGAAATCCAAACATTAGTTTATTTAACTGTCTGAAATGCTTGTAGTGTTATAATGCTCATCCTCGATGTTGTGGAATTAGAGTAAATGTTTTGGAAGTCATCCAGATAGAGGTTCGATTGTTGGTATGGGTGGTCACCATGTTAGTCGTCTTTTGTTTTTCCATGGAAAGTGCGTATAGTTACACCATGTGGTTTCACCCAGTTTTCACGAACGGGGATGATTTGTGCCTCCTTGGGAATAGGAGAGGGTTATGTGGTTTGTACCTCCTTTGGAAGGAGTGGAGTTTGTATTATGTTTTTCCTCTAGTGTTGGAGAGGGTCTTGATCTTGTTGCCTCTAGTGTTGGAGTGAGTATCTTGATTTGTTACCTCCTTGGATTGGAGAGATCATATTATCTAGTTACCTATTGTGGTTTTCACCATGTGTGTTGTCTTAGAAGAGTGGCTTGCAATGGGGGCCGACGCACAAAGTGGTGTCAAGGATAACCCTTTGCAAGTTGGTTAATTCAGTGATAACTAAATAAACTTTTAGAAGCTTAGGTTGCATAAAACATTAAACAAGATTAATTATGCCTCCGTCATGGACCCAAGGGCTTGTCTAGACTTGGGATGAGACGAGAAGGCCTGGAATGGCAAGATCATCTATCTCATCTTCACGAGAGGTATTTGATTCTGCATGAGTAAGCATGGGTGTCGGGACTTCGGTAGAGGCCACCAGGATAACCCATGGTGGGGGCCGGAACCTAGGAAGATTCCCAAAGGATATCCCCTGACGAGCTATGCGATGACACTCTTCCTAAGTCAATAGTTTATACTTGGTCTTTGTGGCACTCTTGATCTATTATATGTCTGGAAGCAATGTGACCTATGTCAGTGATGTGTGAGTTGTACTAGAGTTGTTGGTTTGACCATTCAGTTCATGTGATGTGGTACTTGTATTTATTTCATATCAGTTTTGTGAAGTCTATGTCTAGAGGTAGAAGGTCTTGCTTAGGAATCCTTGTTACTATCTCCTAGCATGGGGGGTGAGCCTTTAGGTATAACATGGTTTGGTGGAACATGCTCCTAAATCCATTGGGTTGGCTTCTTTTTCATGTGGATGAGATTTCCAGTTGGAGAGCTCGTGGGATTCAGTTTCTTCTCATGCTTAATTCATTCAATTCGTCTTGTATTTTATTACCCCTCATCTGTTATCCAGGTGGAATTTGTAATATGTAATCATACTTATTGGACTTACCTCATTCAGGGAATGAGTATTGTAATCACATTGTAAGTTATATTATTGGAATCAAGTGGTATCTCATATCCTGATGCAGGAGCATCCAGTGGTGTAAGGGCAATCTTGCATCACCCAAAAATAGTTAAATTTCAAGTTTCTCAGTTTTTAGATGTTTTTACATTTTTGGTTACCCTTTTTGTCATAATGAAATTCCTAATTTATGGTTTTTATTTTCTATTCTTAGGTTGAAAGATATTACAGTTTTAGTTTCCCAGATTTGCACCTGAAAATCTTCTGAGTTAGATTTGAGGCACTTAGAGTTCCTGGATTGGCCCCAAAACTTTCCGAAATTGGCATAGCAGATTTCAAACGCATTATTGACTTCGAGACCTTTCCAACAGTTCAAACGGTTCGCGAATCGGAGTCCCAGATCAAAAGTTATGGCTCCGGGAAGTTGGCGCACTTTCTAGAAGATACAATTGCAAATGTTCTTTTGAAATTTGAACTTCAAGTTGTAATTTTTCAGTGCCAAACCACCTAAACTCAAATTTGAAAGTTGTTTTGGCTCCAAACTCAAGAGGAGCTCTATTTATGGGCAGGTTTCTAATTTTTGGGTAACTTTTTCGGGGCAAGCTCACATATTGCTAAAGGGTGATTCTGTAGCTTTCTGTAACTTGTATGTGTTGTAGAACTTGGGGATTTGAGATCCTCTACATGTAAGAAGCTCCATTTTCTGAATAATAAAATTATTCTCTTGTTTGTGGGTTATTTTCTAAGTCTCGGGCTGCGCCCTCATCAAGTGGTATCAAAGCGGGTTTTCTTGAGTGTGTGGACAAATCGCCGATTGTGAGGCAGTTGGCACCAGGACTGTGGTTGTTGGTCAAGGTCAAGAAAGATGCTTTCAAGAGTGATGCCTAGTAGGAATGGTGGTGCCAGATGTGGTCGAGGTGGTAGAAATGCTGGTGGAAGAGATGCACTGGCAGTCCTCAAAAGACAGATTGATGCGTTACAAGAGCAGTTGAGAAGAGGGTTAAACCTAAGGGAGGAAAGTGAGGATGAAGGAGAGGAAGAAGAAGTAATTGATCAAGACCAAATGCAGCTAATAAGGGCCATTTCAAAGATCGGGAAAAGACCTAGAGAAGAAGTCCCAAGTTATTTCGGAAGTCTAAACTTGGAAGAGTTGATCGACTGGATCAACGAGCTAGAAAAATATTTTGAGTATGAGAAAATAGAGGACCCAAATCGGGTTAGGTTTGTGAAAATGAAGCTGAAGGGCCATGCCAATATTTGGTGGAAAGAGGTCCAGTTGGAAATAAATCGAAGAGGAAAAGGAAATATCACTAGAGGGGATCACATGGTAGAGAAACTAAAGAAGCAGTTCATACTAGTGGACTACGAGTTAGATCTATTGAAGAAATTGCAAGGGTTGAAGCAAGGAAGCAGATCTGTGAAAGAATATACTGAATATTTTCACAAGATAATCATCAGAACAAGCCACACTAAGGCCAATAAGGAGAAGGTAGCCTGATATCTTAATGGGTTATGACCGAGCATTCAGGAGGAGTTAAGCCTAGTCAGAATGACCTCCATTGAGGATGTGTACCAGTTTGCTCTAAAGGTGGAAGAGAAGCTGAACAAAAGATTTGATGCCAAGCAAAAAGGATGAGGAGGTCAAAGTGGAAGGGGTAGTGGAAGACCTTTAGGAAACCAAAATGATGATGAAAAGAAAAGTGAAGATGTGGGTACCATCCGAAGCTAGAGGAATGACAACTTCTACTGCCCTCATGATCAAAACAGTGGTGATCAAAGAGGTAGAGGACGAGGGAGATATGGACAAGGATCTGGAAGAGGTGGTTTCAAAGGAACGTGTTTCCAGTGTGGTGAAGAAGGGCATCGAGCCTATGAATGTCCACAACACCAAGGAAGGGCAGAAAAGGCCGAAGGTCATGGAAGGGTTTCCCATGCATGAGGGAGGCCTTAATCTGGAACATTCAGATGATGCTAAAAGGGGAGAAGCCCTAGTGATTTGGAGAGCCCCGGTGACTGAGGAAAAGGAACCGATTAGAGGAAGAATCTGTTTTGCACAAGGTGCAAGTGTGAAGGAAAATTTTTTGATGTCATTATTGATGGTGGGGAGCACCATAATCTGCGTCAAGAGATGGTCACAAAATTGAAGCTGAAGAGGGAAAGGCACCTCGCATCCGTATCGGATTGCTTGGTTGCGTAAAAGACCACAAAGTTTTGGTCAATGAGTAGTGCCTAGTAAAGTTCAAGATCGGGAGCTACCATGATGAGGTACTCTGTGATATCATCCCCATGGATGCATGTCACATGTTGTTGGGGAGGTCATGGCAGTTCGATAGGCGAGCTATAGATGATGGCCATGCAAACGCTTATTCCTTGATAAAGGATGGGGTTTGTCACAAGTTGAAACCCCTTAAGGAGACTGAAGAAAAGGTATGCAGTATTGCTAGAATTTGTTATGTAGATGGAAGAAATGTTTTAGAAGGTATGAAGCATGAGCATGTGTGTTATGCATTGATTCCCATAGTGAGTAAGGAGGATAGTGAGAAGGTTCCAGAAGAAGTTTCTCGGATGTTGGATGAGTTTCAGGATATTGTTTCTGATAATGTACCTGAGGGTTTACCACCAATAAGGAAGATTAGTCATTAGATTGACTTGATTCCTGGAGCTAGTTTGCCAAATAAAGTAGCTCATAGAATGACTCCAGTAGAAAATGAGGAGTTGAAAAGACAAGTTCAAGAGTTGTTGAGAAAGGGTTTGATACGGGAGAGTTTGAGTCCATGTGCAGTACCTGTAGTACTAGCACCAAAGAAGGATGGGGAGTGGAGGATGTGTACAGATTCCCCGAGCCATAAACAAGATAACAATCAAGTACAGATTTCCCCTACCAAGGATGGATGACTGATGGACTGTTTGAGTGGAGCTTAGCACTTCACAAAGATTGATCTGAAGAGTGGATATCACCAGATCCGATTCGAGAGGGATATGAATGGAAGACAGCCTTCAAGACCAAAGAGGGCCTGTACGAGTGGTTAGTCTGCCTTTTGGGCTAACCAATGCACCGAGCACATTCATGCGGCTCATGAATGAGGTACTAAAAGAATTTCTGGGAAGTTTTGTTATTGTGTATTTAGATGATATTTTGATTTTCAGTAAGACGTTGTATGAGCATCTGATGCATATTCAAAGAGCCTTTGAGAAGTGAAGAGAAGAGAAACTGTTGATTAATCTAAAGAAGTGCAATTTTGTGAAGATGGAGTTAGTGTACTTGGGGTTTGTTGTCTCAGCAGAAGGTCTCAAGATGGACCCAAAGAAGGTGAAGGCTATTCTGGAATAGCCTACCCCAAGAACTGCTACCGAGGTGAGATCTTTCCATGGTTTGGCTAGTTTTTATAGAAAGTTCATTAGAAACTTCAGTAGTATTTTTGGACCCCTGACTGAAATAATGAGAGGGGATAGAAAAGAATTCAAGTGGAGCACTGGAGCGGCAAAGATTTTTGAACTGTTGAAGCAGAAGGTAACAGAGCAACCTATTCTAGCCCTCTTAGATTTCAACAAGGTGTTTTAGGTGGATTGTGATGCCAGTGGTTGTGCCATTGGAGCAGTGTTGAGCCAAGAAGGTAAGCCCATTGTCTATTTCAGTGAAAAGTTAAATGATGCCAAGAGAAAGTATTATGTATATGATCGGAATTTTATGCAATAGTTCAAGCATTAAATAAATGGAGACATTATTTGTTACTAAAGGAATTTGTTCTATATACTGATCATCAGGCCTTGCAGTATCTAAATAGTCAGGGAAAATTAAATCAAGGCATATGAAATGGGTAGAGTTTTTGCAAGCTATACCTTTGTTTTGAAACATACGAGTGGGAAGTCAAATAGGGTTGCAGATGCCTTAAGTAGGAGGCATACATTGATGACAAAGATGCAGATTGAAGTGGTTGGGTTCAGGAACTTAAGACACTGTAGCAGAAGATCTGATTTTGTAGAGCTTGGAAAGCTTGCAAGGAACATGTTACAGTGGACATGACAAGGTGGATGGATTTCATAATCCAGGATGGCATGTTATTTAAGGGAAGTCAATTGTGTATCTTGAGGAGTTCCATGAGGGAGAACCTGATAAAGGAGAAGCATAGTGGAGGAATGGCAGGACATTTTGGTCAGGATAAGACCATTGCCATTATCAGTGAGCATTATTATTGGCCTCAGTTGTCACAAGATGTGAAGAATTTTGTACAAAGCTATAGGGTATGTCATATGGCTAAAGGAGTGAGCCAGACATGCTATATCATCCCTTACCTGTACTAGAGAGGCCATGGGAGGATATAAGTATGGACTTTGTTCTTGGTTTGCCAAGGACACAATGAGGGAATGATTCAGTCTTTGTGGTGGTTGATAGGTTTTTGAAGATGACACATTTCATTCCATGTTAGAAGACCCATGATGCAGTCCACATTGCTGACTTGTTCTTCAAAGAGGTGGTGAGGCTACATGGTCTGCCAAAGAGTATTGTTTCAGATCATGACAGCAAATTTGTGGGGTACTTTTTGAGGACCTTGTGGAAGAAGCTAAAGACAAAGTTGAAGTTCAGTTCCGCACACCATCCACAAACAGATGGGTAGATAGAGGTTGTTAACAGGAATTTGGGTAACCTACTGAGATGTTTGATAGGAAATAAACCCAAGGGATGGGACTTGATCGTACCCGAGGCAGAATTTTGTTACAACAATTCTGTCAACAGATGCACTGGTAGATCATCATTCCAGATTGTGTATGGAAGTAGCCCCAAAATAGCTCCAGAATTAAGGAAGATGGACCAAGAGAAGAAAATAAGTGTTGAAGCCGAAGATTTTGTAGAGCACATCAAGAATATACATGAGAAGGTACGAGAACACATTAATAAGATGAATATGCAATATAAGGCTAAGGCAGATTAGAAAAGGAGGAATAAGGAGTTTTAGACTGGTGATGAAGTAATGGTCCACTTGAGGAAAGAAAGGTTTCCCATGGGAACCTATAACAAATTGAAGATGAAGAAATTCCCTGTAAATTTTGAAGAAGCATGATTCAAGGAATGCATATGAGGTAGAGTTGCCTCGATGGAATCAACATTTCCCATGTGTTCAACATTTTAGATTTGACAGAGTATCATGAAGGTGGAACGGAGGAAGCACTAACAATAGGGCAATATGGCATTCCAACACCTACTTCAGAAAGGGAGGAGATTGAAGCAATCTTGGATAGTCGTGTGGGAAGGAGTACCAGAAATAGGCAATATGAAGAATATCTAGGTGAAATGGAGAGGAAGGCCTGTGGAAGATTCATCCTTAGCTATCTAAGGCAGTGGTTGACCGGTTGGGTTTTCCTCAACCATCTGAGATGTGACGGGTCACTTCTCAAATTACCCTGGGTGTCTGATGCAGGAGCATCCAGTGGTGTAAGGGCAATCTTGCATCACCCAAAAATAGTTAAATTTCAAGTTTCTCAGTTTTTAGATGTTTTTACATTTTTGGATACCCTTTTCGTCATAATGAAATTCCCAATTTACGGTTTTTATTTTCTATTCCTGGTTGAAAGATATTGCAGTTTTAGTTTCCCAGATTTGCACCTAAAAATCTTCCAAGTTAATTTGAGGCACTTAGAGTTCCTGATAGGCCCCAAAACTTGCCAAAATTGGTGTAGCAAATTTCAAGTGTGTTATTGACTTTGAGACCTTTCCAACAGTTCAAACAGTTCACAAATCAGAGTCCCAGATCAAAAGTTATGGCCCCAGGAAGTTGGCACACTTTCTAGAAGATACAATTACAAATGTTCTTTTGAAATTTGAACTTCAAGTTGTAATTTTTCGGTGCCAAACCACCTAAACTCAAATTTGAATGTTGTTTTGGCTCCAAACTAAAGAGGAGCTCTATTTATGGGTGGGTTTCTAGTTTTTGGGTAACTTTTTGGGGACAAGCTCGTATATTGCGAAAGGGTGATTTTGTAGCTTTCTATAACTTGCATGTGTTGTAGAACTTGGGGATTTGAGATCCTCTACATGTAAGAAGCTCCATTTTCTGAATAATAAAATTATTCTCTTGTTTGTGGGTTATTTTCTAAGTCTCGGGCTGTGCCCTCATCATATCCTTGGATATAAATTATTATGAATGGAATGTATGTGAACTTTATTTGTTAAGTTATTATATGGTATGGTTTTAATTCATGTTCTGTGTTTGGTTTAAGTAACACACTCTCGTAACCTTAGGGGATTGGTTGGCAATGGTTAGTGAACTTGTATGTTAATTGTTCCTATTCAAAAAAATAAAAATATATAGTTCATTTGTTTAGTAAATTGCAACTTTCCCTAGGGTTGCGTGGCGGGGTGTTACAATATGACTCAACATAGGGCTTTCCAAGTAAGCTCTCATGTCTTCCTTCTTGTTAGAATTTATCATTGGCTACTTTAAATTAATTGCTCACAACATGGTGTTTAGCAATTTCTTTAAAGTGAAAGCACACATTGGCATTATTATTTTTGCATTTCATATTTCATTTTCTAGTCTTCTTACTTCATGCGATGCATCTTTTGATTTGTGGTTGACATTGGGTGTGATTTCCCTCGAGAGTGTGATCTCTCTTAGAATATTATATTCCTCTTGGTGGTTTGATGCGACACACTGCATCCCCTATGTTATGAATCTTCTATTCTTTGATTGGTCCTCTCTTAGAGATATTACACACAATTTTCCCTAAGTTAAAGACCTTACATGAACTAATAAGAACTCCTTTGAACATTCCCTATGTTGTATTTGCAATTTCCGTTATATGGCCACCTTACATAATACACTTTGCTTTCTTATGGAGTCATCTTGTTTGTTCATGAGTTTCAAGCATACAAAGTTGTGCTTGCCTTATGAAGCTCAAAGTTCATTGTTGTGTGGTGCCTTAACAAAGTTATCGGGAGGTATAAATTTGGTTTGGTTGGATAGGAATCCAAATGAGGCATAAATTTCCCATAGACACTTGCTTGTGTGTGTTGAGTGCATACCAGCTGCATGCATATGTCTCTCACCACTTTGGATCTCACCCAAGGGACAACCTAAAGTTTTGTTCCCTAAGAGTGAGAATGCATTTTTTTGGGTAAAGAACCTAGATCTGATCCACAATAGGATGGAAAAATGGTCGAAGCTTGATCCACCCCCTTTTTTTTAATTTTTAATTTTCTCTTTGTCTTTGGCAGTGTATTCTTGTGCCTTCTTATTGCTCGTTATATCATTTTTAATGTGTGTTCTTTTGTGCCTATGTTAGTTTTCTGTAGGACCTCAATCTTAGGGGCTTTCCCAACCCTCTTGGTTGGTGTTGTCCTATCCCACTAGAATTGGTACGAATGAAACCCTCTTGATGTGATCTCGTCTACTTTAGTGTGAGTTCAAAGCAAGTTCATCCTCTCACTAAAGTGAGGGCTAAATTTAGTGTTGAAAAATGTCATCATTTACATTTTCACACTTAATTTGGGAATGAAAAACATTAAAATGGGCCTAATGTTGCCTTGATCTAGTATTGTAATGCTTTTTCCACATTCATATTGGATTTAGGGAACTTTTAAGCTAAATTGACCTAATTATTCATTAATTTAATATTGTAAAGTGTATTTATTTACACTTTCACATTGAGTTTTGGGCCCTCTTATATTTATAACCTTTGTATCATCATTAATAGGCCCCTTAGACCCTGTATTATGCATCTCAATGCATACTTTAACTGAAATCCTGACATAAACATCAAATATACTTAAATTCTTAACTCCCTGACATTTTCTCTACCTAAATAGGTTTGGTGGGGCCCATATGCCACCTTGGGCATATTAGTCCCATCTAGATGGGAACTATACACCACAAGTAGTGTATGAGTCCCATTTGGCCCCTTTTTAGGGTTTTGAGCAAGAAATCAGGGTTTGAAATTCAAATTTCATGTATGTCAGCCTCTTAGATGTAATAAAGGATAATTTGGATGGATTTCCTATATAAACAAGATCTCAAATCATTATTTCAATAAGAATTCATGATATCAAGCCTAGTATTCAAGATTTAAGCATTCCAAGACTTTGCAAGAGTGTCAAAAGAGTTTACAAGGGAATTTCTAAGGCATTCAAGGGTAGAATTCTTCATCATTTGTTGTAGCAATTCAAGATCCATCATCACTTCAAGATCATCAAGCATCAATCATGTTATTGAGCTAATGTTGTGATGTAGCATTGAAGATCCATTTACAAGCATTGTTTCATATCAAAGTTCAAGATCAAGATCTACATTCTACATGGTCACTTCGTGTTATATTTTTGATTCACATCTCAAGAAATTATCCAAGGTATCATTTCTCATGTTTCATATTTCATGTTTCATGGCTCATATTTCATTGTTTCATCACAAGGTTTAATTACCTAGCCAAGGTTTGACCAAAGCAAACCCCTATATCCTAACAATAAACAAGTTTTTCTTTGTCTTGACATGTGTGATTATAGTTCTAGGCATCTTGGAGCTTGAAGATCCTTTGAAGATTAGATTGCAAATTTGAAGAAAGTCATCAAGTTATCACAAGGTTTTCATCTTCATAGAAAGTCACCTACTTGTTACAAATCAAGGTTTCAAATCTAGAAACGAAGTGTGGAAGGAAGATCATAGATTAGAGACTTGATTTAGACCTTAACCCTTTGAAAAATAAAAGTGGGATTGATACACCACTTGTGGTGTATTTGTCCTACTATTGGGATTTTTCCATACCTAGAAGATTTAGATCACATGTTGATAGATTCTAGTTTTGGAACAGAAACCCTAGTCCAAGAATAAATCGCCCAGACTAGTGTATGATTCCTAGTGGGAACTAAACAAAAAGTTCTTAGATTTTTGGATTTTTTTTTGACCTCATCCTTCTCCTAGGTGCACCTTTGTTCATTCCTAGTTTGTTATTTTGCATTTGAATTTCATTTCCTAGGTCATTTAGTTAGGTTATGCATAGTACTTTGTATATCATTTACATTTCTTATCTTTCCAAGGCCTAGCTTTGTGGTGAGCCTATTGGATGTTGTGGATGTGTTGTTGATATGTGGTTTTCATTGATGTCAACACTATTAGCATTTGGTGTATCAAAGGTTGTATATGTGGAGGATATTGAGAAAATTGTAAAAGAAAGTGTTCTAGGTTCCCAATGGAACTGTGTAGGTCATGAAGGCGTTGTGTTCTTTATGTTGAATTTTAGCTACTATGGACTAAAGGGTTTATTCTTGAGAGTATCTAGATCATCTACTAGAAGTTTCAAAGGTCTGTGTATAGATTTGATCATGTTGTGGTCTGACAATGTTTCTGTGGTCTCTATCAACATTCTTGAGTGAAGTTTGTGTGATTCTAGCAATCTCAGTTGTTGCAGATGTTTCTCTATTGTTCCTTGGTGTTGTTGGATGTTCCTAGATCATGCTCTATCATTGTGGTACATCCACATCAATCAGTGTGATCATGGTCAAAGATATTTTCTTGTGCATGTTTAGTTTTTCATGTTCCTGGCTGACATGGTGATGGTAGTGTGTTGTGGATCTTTGAGGTGAAATTAATTGAAGTATTTTTGTGTTGGAGTTATTAATTTGGGTCTCCACTATGTTGTGGCCAATCTTGGTGGATTCACATTAAAAATTTATTTGTAAATTTGGGTTGACATTGCAAATATGTTTTATTTTCCTGGCCGACTAAGTTGTTGATGAAATCTCATGTAGCAGATATATAAGAGTGATTTCTTGATTGGTGCAAAGTGTTCTTTGTGTGTTGGGTGTCCTCCTATGTGTGTATGTGTAAATATCATTTGATTGTAGAGCAGAGTGTGAAGAAAACCAAGTGAAGTGTAAATTAGTTTGAGTGAAAAGCGAAGGAGTTTTCGGTGCTTAATTGGAATTGTAATAAGGCCTGTGCAAAAGCTATTTTCTCAATTCATACCCTCCTGATTTTAATCCTATTTTGTATTGTTGGGCAGCGAGCCCCTTTTGTAATTGAGCAGCGAGCTCTAGGTAGTGTGCCTGAATGCATGTGCATTCCCCTTTATTGATTTTATTATACTTTTAACAGGTTATAATATTATGGACTAACATCCACTATGGTTTTTCCCCTAATAGGGTTTCCACGTAAAAATCTTGGTGTTCTCTATCTCCTTGATGTGTTAATTGTTTATGGTTAATTTCTTATTCATTAGATCTGAGATTAAGTTAAGTAAATTTTTAAATGTTTATTATTTTGTGACAACTGATTCACCCCCCCTCTCAGTTGTTTGTCCTTGTTTTTCCAACAATTGGTATCAGAGTAGGTTCCTCTGTAGAAGTCTAAAATCTTGAGGTGATCCGAGATGGCAACATTCAAGAAGGACAATTCGAGATTTGATGGAACTAACTACTGATTATGGAAAGTCAGGATGCAATGCCATCTAAGGTGTATTAGTGAAGCCTACTAGAAGATTACAAAATATACATATGTTTATTCCTCAGAATGGTCCATCTACTATTGATGAGATCAAAAATGTTGAAAAAAATATCAAGGCTATTGAAGCTTTGGCGAGTGCTCTGACAAATTCATAGATGGAAAATGTGGTAGGAATGCAGACAACTCATGAGATTTGGACAGAGCTAGAAAATTTGTATGAAGGAGATGCACAGGTGAAGATGGCTAAGCTACAGAGTTTGAAAGGAAAGTATGAGAATTTGAAGATGGGTGAAGATGAAAATATCACTTCTTTTATGCAAAGAGTAAATGAAATAGTGATGGGTATTACATGTGTCGGCGGTTCTCTGGATGAGGATGAAATTGTGCCTAAGATAATTAGATCCTTGCCTCCCTCCTACAAAGTGAAGGCTCACGCTATTGAAGAGCTCAGATCAGTAACAAAGATGTCAAGAGACACACTGGATGGTAAGCTTGCTACTTTTGAATTAAGTGAATTTGGTGAATCTATTTTGAAAACTGAATTTGCATTCAAGGCTACTATATCCAGAAGTAACAAGCAAAGATATGGTCTGAGAGAATGTTCTAGCAAGATATCCAAGTATGATGAAGAACTGAAGCAACTTGAAGATAAAGAAAGAGAGGTAGAAGAATTGGAAGCATTGATTGTAAAGAAAGAAGGCAGAGGAAAAGGTAAGTCTAAAGGAGTGTTACCTATTAAATGTTTTTCTTGTAGTAAAATAGGTCATTTTGCATCAAGATGTCCTAAAAGAGTTCCTAGATCTAAGCCTAACAAGTCTAGATTCCAAAAGAAATGTTACTTTGTTGAAGGAGTGATTGATGATGAGTTTGATAAAGATAATGGAAATGAAGATGAATGGGTCTTAATTGCTACAATTGAAAATGGTCTTGTGGCTACAGAATCTGCTAAAGATGAGAAAGCTCTTATAACCCAAGTTGAAGAAAAGGATGAGTAGGTTATTGACAGTGGATGCTCACATCATATGACTGGTGATAAAAAAAATAATTTAAGCCTAGAGAAGTATGATGGTGGTGTTGTAAGATTTGGAGACAATAATGCTGGTGTCATTCGTGGTAGAGGTTCTATTTGTCTTGGTGGTAAGGATAACACTGATGATATTCTTTATGTTGAAGGCCTGAAACACAATATTTTGAGTGTTGGATAGATGGTGGAGAAAGGCTATGATCTAGAATTCAAAGATAGAAGATGCAAGATACGTGGAAGTTCTGGCAATATGATTGCTACTAGTAGAAAGACAAAAGGTAATTATTTTCACCTGAATACTGCTAGTGGGAGTTGTTTAATTGCTCAAGTAGATGAAAGCTGGTTGTGGCATAGGAGGCTATGTCATGTAAATTTTGATAACATTGTCAAGGTAAGTTCCACTCAAGCAGTAAGAGATCTACCTAAGTTAGTAAAGCCTGCTAACACAATTTGTAAGGAGTGTCAGATGGGTAAACATACTAGAGTCTCCTTTCAGAGCAAACGGTTTCATTCAAATGATTTGTTGGAGCTGCTACATACTGACCTCTGTGGTCCCTCTAGAGTCAGAAGTATTCATGGAGAAAGGTAATTTATGTTGATTATTGATGATTACTCTAGAATGATATGGGTTTCCTTCTTAAGAGAAAAATGTCAAGCACTAGAAAAGTTCAAAAGTTTCAAGGCTATGGAAAAGAATGAGAAAGGTTTGGAAATCAAGTGTTTGAGATCTGAAAGAGGTGGTGAGTTCACCTCTAGGGAGTTCAACTCTTTTTGTGAAGAACATGGAATCATAAGACAATTATCTACTCCCCGAACCCCTCAACAGAATGGAGTTGTAGAAAGAAAGAATAGAACAATTTTGGATGCTGCTAGAATAATGATGATAGAAGGAAATGTTCCCTAGATCTATTGGAGTGAAGCTATAAGCACTACTGCATACACTTTAAACTAGGTAAATGTTAATGGTAATTCTGGTAAGACCCCTTTTGAGCTATCGTTTGGTTATAAGCCTACTATTAAATATTTCAAGATCTTTTGAAGCAAATGTTATATCAAGAGAGATAATGATATAGGAAAGTTTTATGCAAGAAGCAATGAAGGAATATTTTTGGTTACTCTACTAAAAGTAGGGCCTACTGATGCTATAACAGAAGACTGAGAAAGATGGTTGAGAGTGAAAATGTTAGAGTTGATGGGGATTCTGCCAAATCATACAGATATTGTGGATATGATTTAGATGAAGACAATAAATACAAAGGGAAAAAATGTTCTGAAATAATCAACTTCAGATTATTTTATATGTTCCGGTAAAGTAACCACAATTCGTTTCGGTAAATCAAGTAAGTCAAGAAGCATAAAAAAGTGCAAGTATAGAAGGAAGAATAGAAGAACCAGAAGATCGTGAAAGTCCCAAAAATCTGAGGTATGCAAATCTAAATCATTCTAAAAGTCAAATTATAGGAGATAAGAATAAAGGAGTGCAATCTAGAAGAAATATTGTAGAAGAGTATTGCCTGATTTCCAAAATTGAACCTAAAAATGTCACTGAATCCTGCCAAGATGAACACTGGATGAAAGCTATGAAGGAAGAACTAACAAAAATTGAAAATATTGACACATGGATACTAGTTCCTAGACCTAAAGACAAAAATGTGAGGTACTAAATGGGTGTTTCAGAACAAGTTGAATGAACAAAGTGAAGTGGTCCAGAATAAAGCAAGACTAGTATGTAAAGGGTATTCTTACATGGAAGGTGTTGATTTTGAAGAAACATTTTCCCTTGTTGCCAGAATCAAAGTCATTAGATTATTTCTTGCTTATGCTACATACAAAAACTATAAATTCTATTAGATGGATGTGAAGTCAGAATTTCTGAATGGAGAAATAGAAGAAGAACTATGCATTGAACAACTAGATGGATTTTAGCTAACTAAAAATGAAGATATGGTTTGTCACTTGAAGAAAGCTCTATATGGACTTAAGCAAGCCCCTAGAGCCTGGTATGATAGATTGGAAAAATACTTACTAAAGCTTGGATTCAATAAAGGTACTACTGATAGTAACTTATATTTCAAATTGGATCATGATAAAGTGTTAATTATAGAAGTTTTTGTTGATGACATCATTTTTGGAGGTGATGAAAATATTTGTATGAAGTTATTGATGAGATGAAGGGTGAATTTGAGATGAGTATGTTTGGAGAAATGAAGTTCTTTCTAGGATTGCAAGTTACCCAGTTAAACAAGGGAATTTTCATATCTCAGTCTAAATATGTGAGAGAGCTACTGAAGAAATTTGGGATGGAAGAATCAAAGCCTATTGGTACTCCCATGGTGATCAGATGCAAGCTAACACAAAATGATGATTCTTCTAAGGAGAATCAAACTAGATACATGTCATGATCAATGTATTACTCTATTTAATCTAGACTAGACCAGATATTATGAATGTTGTATGTATGGTTGCTAGATTTCAGGCTGATCCAAAAGAATCACATGCTACTGCTATTAAGAGAATCTTCAAATATTTGAAAGGAATAGTTGACTTTGGACTTTGGTATCCAAAGGATGATGATCTCACTTTGAGTGCATATACTAATGCGGATTGGGCTGGAGGTGTAGATGATAGAAAAAGTACTACTGGTGGTGCTTTCTTCCTAGGGAAGGAGTTGGTGTCCTAGTTGAGCAAAAAATAGAATTCCATTTCTCTATCCACTGCTGAAGTAGAATATATTGCTGCTGCAAATAACTGTACTAAAGTAATATGGATGAAACAAACATTGAAAGATATTAGGGTGGTATATGGAGAACCTATTGCCATATACTATGACAATTCAAGTGCAATAAATATTTCAAAGAATCCGGTGCTACACTCTAAGACTAAACATATATCAATCAAGTTTCACTTTCTGAGGGAGAAAGCGAATGAGAAAGAAGTCAGACTAGAGTATGTTCCTACCAAAGAATAAATTGCATAAATCTTTACTAAGCCTTTTTTGAAGGATAATTTGAGTATCTTAGAGGATTACTAGGGGTAATTACCCCTCCCAATAAGAACTAAGAGATGAATTTACTTGTAGAAATCCATGAGCTACATCGCTATATTCTAATCCAGATTGATCTTTCCATGGCTGCTACTCAGGGGGAGTAGTCAGATGTGCAGATATGTGGTTTAGAGTGTGTATATGGAAAATTCATGGTTACCATTTCCATTGATGTCAAAGGGGGAGAAGTGAAATGTGAAAAATCCTTTTAAGGGGAGAAGAGAAATTGAGGAGATGAGTTAGAACCAAGGGAAAGCAAGTGTGTTGGGTTGATGGTATTTTTCACATCATGTGTTTCCATCAATTCCAAATGGTGAGATTGTTGGATGTTGTGGATGTGTTGCTGATATGTGGTTGTCATTGATGTCAACATTATTAGCATTTTGTGTATCAGAGGCTGTATATGTCGAGGATATTGAAAAAAATGTAAAAGAAAGTGTTCTAGGTTCCTAGTGGAACTATGTAGGTCATGAAGGCGTCGTGTTCTTTACGTTGAAGCTCAGTTGTTGTGGACTAAAGGGTTTATTCTTGAGAGTATCTAGATCATCTACTAGAAGTTTCAGAAGTACGCATATAGATTTGATCATGTTGAGGTCTGACAGTGTTTCTATGGTCTCTGTCAGCATTCCCGACTGAAGTTTGTGTGGTTCTAGAAATATTAGTTGTTGTGAATGCTTCTCTATTATTTCTTGGTGTTCTTGGATGTTCCTAGATTGTTCTCTATCTTTGTGGTATGTCTGCATCAATTGGTGTGCTCATGGTCGAATATATTTTCTTGCACATGTTTAGTTTTTCATGTTCCTGGCCGACATGATGATGGTAGTGTGTTGTGGATCTTCAAGGTGAAATTAATTGAAGTCCTTCTACGTTGGAGATATTAATTTGGGTCTCCACTATGTTGTGGCTAACCTTGGTAGATTTGCATAAAAAAATTATTTGTAAATTTAGGCCGACATTGCAAATATGTTTATTTTCTTGGCCAACTTAGTTGTTGATGAAATCTCATGTAGCGGATATATAAGAGAAATTTCTTCATCGGTGAAAAGTGTGCTTCATGTTCTGAGTGTGCTACTATGTGTGTATGTGTGAATATCATTCGATTATAGAGCATATTGTGAAGAAGACCGAGAGAAGTGTAAAGTAGTTTGAGTGAAAAGTGAAGGAGTTTTTTGTGCTTAATTGGAACTATAATCAAGCTTGTGCAGAAGCTATTTTATTAGTTTGAACCCTCTGGATTTTAATCCTATCATGTATTGTTAGGTAGTGAGCTCCTTCTGTAATTGAGTAGTGAGCTCTAGGCATTGTGCTTGAATGCATGTGCATTCCCCTTTATTGATTTCATTATACTTATAACAAGGTATAATATTTTGGACTAACATCCACTGTGGTTTTTCCCCTAACAGGGTTTCCACATAAAAAACTTGGCGTTCTCTATATCTCTAATGTGTTAATTGTTTATGGTTAATTGCTTATTCATCATATATAAGATTAATTTAAGTTTGAAAATTTTATTATTTTGTGACAACTAATTGAATCCCCCCTCTCATTTGTCTATCCTTGTTTTTCCAACAGAGCCCTCTTATTGTATTTAATCACACCCTAGGATACCTTATGGCAAGATCTCTTTCCCCTACTTCATCCTCATATTGAGATCTCTAGGGTTTCCTTGAATGAGAGTGAATAATATTGTTGTTCTATGTCCTAAAGCATAAGAAATGACAACTTTCCACCTTTCATATAGTAAAATCATAAAAAAATACTATTTCCCACACATTGAACTTGTACAAGAGAGAGTTATATACACTATAGATTAATCCACAAGTTATCAATATAATAAAACCAATTATTTTAGTAATAATATTGAATACAAGCATATGATCTTTGTATCAGTTGTAAGTAGAGAGAGCATCATCTACGAACTTTACCTCCAATCATAGCCTAGGTGGTCCCCTACTTATCTCCCTTGTAGAATTGGACCAACCCTTGAATGAGGGTCTAAGATAGTAATATCTACATAAATGCCATAACCAATTCAAGGACAAGATACAAATAATTATAAACACTATTACATGTAGTTAGCCATGCAAACTCTAGATTCCCTTTTTCTACTGAGTACTTTTGACTACCATGTAGACCTAAAATTATGGAGTCACTAAAAAATTATGCCTTTTCCTTGCTTAATTCCAGAACAATCAATGATAAATTGGACTTAATGTCACTTGATCTATTGTTGTGAGGTGTTTTACACATCCATATTAGGTCTTGGGCCCATTTTAAGCTAAATTAATTTAACTCTGTCCTAATTTAATGTTGTGAAATGTATTTATTTACATCTTCACATTATATTTAGGGGGATTGTAAATCAAGTGGACCTAATCTAGTGTTTTAATGTGTTTTACAAATTCACATGGGATTTAGGGCCCTTCTAAGCTAAATAGACCCACTTTTCCCTTAATTTAGTGTTGTAAAGTGTATTTATTTACACTTTCACATTGGATTTTGGACCCTATTGCATTTATGACTTTAATATCATCACTAATAGGCCCCTATGACCCCATATTGTGCATCACAAGGAATATTTTGATAAAAACCTAACAAAATCAACATAAAAACTTAAAATCTTCACTCCCCGACACTTTAGCATGAAAAATAGCCCCTGTGGGACCCATTTGACACCTTGGGTGAATGAGTCCCATCCAAGTGGGAGTTATTCACCGAAGATGGCAAATTAGTCCCATTTGGCCTATTTTTAATTTCTTTGAGTGGGAAAAGTGGGTTTTTAATTCAAATTTTTCCTATGTCGGCCTTGGGAATAAAATTAATGGTCATGTGAGTGGATTACCTATATAAACAAGCTTCAAATCACTATTTCATCATAGGTTGAAGTCATCAATTCAAGAAAGCAAGAGTTAAGCACTCAAAGTCTTCTCAAGGTCATTAAGATAACATTCAAGATCAATTCTAAGGCATTAAAGGGAAAAATTCTTCATCAATTGTTGCAACATTTCAAGATCTATCATCATGGAAAGGTTTTGATTACATTAATTCATATTCACACTTCATTATATTATTTCATCATTTGGTTTAATTACCTACAAGGGGTTTGACCAAGGAAAATCCCTATTCCCTAACAATCAAAATTTTCTCTCTTTCTTTGTGTGATTGCAGATCTAGGTGCTTTGAAGGTTTGTAGATGATTGAATAATAGGTTACAAGGTTGTTAGAGTTTTATCCCTATTTATAGGTCAAAATATTCACTAAAAGGTCATCTACAACCCTAAAAATAGAGTTTCATATCTAGGAACTTGGACGAATAGAAAGAGCAAACTGAGAGGTGAAGATCAGAACATTGAATTTCCAGAAAAGCTAAACTGGACTCATTTGCCACAAGTGGTGAATGAGTCCCATTTGAGGTGTTTTTTAGGGATCTTTGTATATTTGGATATCCATTTGGCCGAAACTTGCTCTAGTACAATTTTCCAGAACTAAGACTGATTAGCCCAAAATGGCGAATGAGTCCCACCAGGCCTCAGAAGCAACAATTTCAAGGCCTCAAAGCTCCATTCCATCTCTCTCCAATTTCCAGGCACACAATTTCCATTTTATAGTTTGATAGTTTTTTTCATTTACTTTTCTAGGTCATTTGGAGTTAGTTTGCATATCACACTATGTTCTCCAACATTTTCTTTTTCAAGTTCAAACTTGGTGGTGAACCCCTCTTGTAATCTGAAATAATATGCTAGGATACCTTATTGCCAAATCTCTCTCTCCACTAATCATTGGATTGAGATCTCTAAGGTGTCCTTGAGTATAGCAAGTGTGAAATAGGATCCCTATCCTTGTGTTTATGCCTCAATGGTGGGGAGCATCCATTTCCATTGACTACATTTTGGTGAACCTACAATTTGAATACCTTCTTTTTTGATTTGGAGTCCATAATCATCCTAGATTTAGCTTGCATTAACACTGCATTAGGATTTGAATTGGTTAATTTGCATTCTAGGGTTTCAATTTTTTGCATTGGTGAAAGTTCATTTAGATTGCATTTTTGTAATTAATTTCATTGAAAACTATTGAAAAACTGCATTTGCATCTTAGACTTACATCATTTAGCATAAAAAACACAAATCAACTAAAAAACCAATTTTTTTTTGAAAAAAATCCCTACTAGGACTCATTCGCCACCTTGGGTGAATCAGTCCCTTTGCATATTTTGAACTACATTTTACAAAGATGGGTTCTTGTGAATCACGACTCATAAAATATGGGTCAATGAGTTTGACTCTTAATACTACACGGTTGAATCATGATAGCAAAATCATAGTTTGAAATTGGGAAAATACCTATAACTTATGCATTTTATAGAGTTAAATTAAATGTTTTCAAGCTTCTGGTTGCTATTATTTCTTTTCTATTTTAGTTTGATTACTTTATATTTCATTCAAATCATTAGAATTAGCATAATTAGCATTCATGGCAATTATGGATAGCATTATATTTTTGTAATTTTCATTTTCAGCATTAGTTCCTAGTTCACTTAGATCAAATTAGATTCAATAGTCATTAGAAAACGAAAACAAAAAACAAAAAACATCAAAAGAAATAATTCAAAAAATACTTAAAGTTAGAAAAATCATATTATCTAAGCCCTCTAGTATTGATGACTTAGACATGTTAGATGAAGCCCTTAAGGACTTACTCTCACTAGGATCATCCACTAAGGCTTGTTATGAAGAACCTAAACCAAGCAAAGTTATCTTAACCCTCAAGACACTTAGTAGCGATGAATTTCCAATGTTAGATGAAGCCCTTGATGACTCCATCTCTCCTAGATCATCCACTAAAGCTTTGATACAAGAGGATGCAAGCATTGAAAATCATGAAAATCATAAATTTTCTTCTCCTGATACCTCTCCTATTAGTGACAGAGGTATCTTTGTGATAGGAGACTCAATCATTGACAATCATGAAAGTCTTGTTTGCCCTCTCCCTTGGAAAGATATTATGTCACACAAAGCTGAGATCATGGCCACTACTTTACCTACTCTCCATTCATCTCCCAACACCTCTCCTACTTTGGAAGACATTATATGACATGGGGATGTAAATGTAGATAATCATGACAATCAAACCTTTCCTTCTCCTAAGATCTTCTCTAGACATGAAGAAGATAGATTAGTGTTAGAAGATATCATCATTGAGACTCATGAGAATATTATTCCTCCCTTCCTTGATGCCCCTACTATTTGGGAAGACCTATTTGAACAAAAAAGTCCAATCATTGGTTGCTATTGCCTTTATGCCTCCCTTATTTGTGATGAAGCTCCTTTATAACATCTAAACATGACATGTGATGACAGTCATTTTTGAAGAGCCAACTTTTGAATGTCAAGAACATTTAGTTTGTAGTTCTCCTAAAAACTCTGCTATTGGGGATGGTATCAGGGTGCCAGAAAAAAACATTGTCAAACTCCTTTCAAGCAATAGTAATGTGTCTCCCTTGGGTGATGGTAAAAAGATGATACTAGATTGCCATTTCTTAGAGATACATCAAACCAAGACCGTTGAGGTTATGAATGAAAAAGTGTCCATTAGATCCCCATTAAATATTGGACCTCCTAAAAACCTAGTAGGAAATCCTAAGAATCCTTTAATTCTTTGTCCATGCTCACAACTACCACAAGTTAAAAAGAAACATATGCTCATCTTAGAATCACCTAAAAGGAAACTCAATAATTATAACGTTTCACACCTACCAAGTTACAATGACATTTCTCACATATATAATAAAGTGTATACAATCAAGGCCAACCTCGAACCTCAAGGATTGATGAAGAAACTTGGGAAATGATGTGATGCTATAAAACAAGGCATCCATGTCCCTATAAGGAATAATGGTCTTGGTTATTTTCCCTCAAAACAAAAACCTTCGATCAATGTCAACATCGTCAGAAGCAATTCTTCCAAGAAAACCTTGGTACATCCTGAACTGATAGATATCTCATTAAATATGTATCAAGCATAAACTTTATTTACATATCAAAATAAATAACATTAGTTTCTCCTCCTTACAATGTAATAGTTTTTGGATTATAGCATACTCACTATTGCATGTTTTACATTCATCGCAAGGGGAAACATATCATCATCCATTTCAGGCTCACCCTTGTCCTGCACTAAGTGGGGGAAAGAGGGTTAGTTATCCTTCTCCTCGTATGTCACTTGTCATTGTCTCATTTTTCTAGTTGATCACCTTTCATGTATATCTAAGAGCAAGCTTGGGATGTGGACGACATTCCTTAAGTTGGCTCGCATGTGACATACCTATTCATGATGTAGCTTCATTTGAAAACATATGACTTGTCATGGGGCTTTCCAAGTTGGCTCCCATGTATTCTTTCATGTTAGCATTTATCATTGAATACTTTAAAGAAATTTCTCACAGTGATGGTGTAGCAACTTCTTTAAATTAGGGGCATACAGAGATGACATCTTTTGGAAAATTTCACGGTGTGTTTTTTATTTTTTTCTTGTGATGTTTCCTCTTCTTGGTGGTGTCATTGGGTTTGATTCCATCCAAGAGTGTACAATCTACTAACATGGCATGATGCAAATGAGGCATCCCATGGGTTATGATCTAACACTTTGACTTGTCCTCTCTTGGAGACATTAGGGATAATTCTCCCTAAGAAGAAGACCGTTACATGATCAAAGCAAAATCCCCTTTAATTTTTTTTACATGACATTCAAAACCATTTACAAAAGAATTTTCATTGTGGTGCCTTATCAAATCTATCAGGGGGATAACTTTGGTATGGTTAGTATAATGGGAAGGCGGCACACTGGAATGAATTTCTCACTAAACCATTTCTTTGGGACAACTAACCCCGCATACGACCTGATGTTCTGTGGCCCTAGAGTGAGCACATCTTTGATCCATCTCATTTTTTACTACCCATTTTTCTTTCTTTTAGTTCTTCACATTGCATGATTGTGTATCTTGTGTTGCTGCATATTATACACCTTGTGCATGTCCTTTTGTGCTTATGTCAATTTGACATAGGATCTTGGATCGTGGAGGCTTGACTACCTTCTTTGATTTTTGTCATCCTTTGTCATATGCATCTGTACACTTGGAACCCTTTTAAATGTTTACTTTAGTGTGACTATGAAGCAAGTTCATCCTCTCACTAAAGTGGGGGCAAAATGGAGTCACCAAAAAATCACGCCTTTTCCTTGCTTAATATAGGAATAATCAATGATAAATTGGACTTAATGTCACCTTGATCTAGTGTTGTGAGGTGTTTTACACATCCACATTAGGTCTTGGGCCCGTTTTGAGCTCAATTAACCTAACTCTATCCTAATTTAATGTTGTATAATGTATTTATTTACATCTTCACATTAAATTTATGGGGCTTGTAAATCAAGTGGACCTAATCTAGTGTTGTAATGTGTTTTACACATTCACATGGGATTTAGGGCCCTTCTAAGCTCAATAGACTCAATTTTTCCTTAATTTAGTGTTGTAAACTATATTTACACTTTCACATTGGATTTTGGGTCGTATTGTATTTATGACTTTTATATCACCATTAATAGGCCCCTATGACCCCATATTGTGCATCCCAAGGAATATTTTGATAAAAAAATCCTAACAAAATCAACATAAAAACTTAAAATCTTCACTCCACAACACTTTAGCATGAAAAATAGCCCCCGTGGGACCCATTCACCACCTTGGGAAAATGAGTCCCATCCAAGTGG
Source organism: Sequoia sempervirens (assembly GCA_007258455.2). NCBI lineage: Eukaryota > Viridiplantae > Streptophyta > Pinopsida > Cupressales > Cupressaceae > Sequoia > Sequoia sempervirens. The sequence continues at coordinate 28,214 of VDFB02266928.1, forward strand.
GACTCATTCACCCAAGATGGTGAATAAGTCCCATTTGGCCTATTTTTAAGGCTTTGAGCGGGAAAAGTGGGTTTTTAATTCAAATTTTTCCTATGTTGGCCTTGGGAATCAAATTAATGGTCATGTGAGTGGATTGCCTTTATAAAAAAAGATTCAAAATCACTATTTCATCATAAGTTGAAGTCATCAAGTCAAGTAAGCAAGAGTTGAGCACCCAAGTCTTCACAAGGTCATCAAGATATAATTCAAGATCAATTTTAAGGCATTCAAGGGCAAATTCTTCATCAATTATTGCAACATTTCAAGATATATCATCATGGAAAGGTTCTTATTGTATTACTTCATTTTAATTCTTCATTATCTTATTTCATCATTTGGTTTAATTACCTACAAGGGGTTTGACCAAGGAAAACCCCCATTCCCTAACAATCAACATTTTCTCTCTTTTTCTTTGTGTGATTGTAGGTCTAGGTGCTTTGAAGGCTTTGAGATGATTGAAGAATAGGTTACAAGGTTGTTAGAGTCATCTATCTATAATTTTATAGGTCAAAATATTCACTTAAAGGTCATCTACAACCCCAAAAATAGAGTTTTAGATCTGGGAACCTGAAGGAACATAAAGGGAAAACTAAGAGGTGCAAATTAGAGCTTTGAATTTCTAGAAAAGCCAAACTGAACTCATTCACCACAAGTGGTGAATACGTCGCACTATGGGTGTTTTTCAAGGATCTTTGTAGATTTGGATACCCATTTGACCATAACTTGCTTTGGTTCAATTTTCCAGAATTGGGATTGATTCGCCCAAAATGGTGAATGAGTCCCACTAGGCCTAAAAAGTAGCAATTTTAGGATTTCAGAGCACCATTACATCTCTCTCTAGTTTCTAGGTGCACACTTTAAGTTTTATACTTTTTTTTTTTTTTTCATTTACTTTTCTAGGTCATTTAGAGCTATTTTTCATATCACAATATGCTTTCCAACATTTTATTTTCCAAGTTTAAACTTGGTGGTGAACCCCTCTTGTAATAGGAAATCATATCCTAGGATACTTTATTATCAAATCTCTCTCTCCACTAATCATTGGATTGAGATATCTAAGGTGTCCTTGAGTGTAGCAAGTGTGAAATAGGATCCCTATCCTTGTGTTTATGCCTCAAAGGTGGGGAGCATCCATTTCCACTAAATACAAATTATAATGAACTAATAATGCATATAGTTGTAATATCAATTTTGTTCAAGATTATTTATTAGTATGTTTTTAATAAATAAGAGTCATCTATTCACAACAATACTATATCTTTCTTGACTCACTGAATATTAATAAACTACATTTACAACACAAAATACATATTAGAATATGAAATTCTATAGTACTATAAAATTCATACTTCCAACATATTGTGTTTTTGAGTGAGAATTATAATAAATTATTTAAAAGTTGCTTAATTCTTGTTTCACATAAATATACTATAAGAGAGTGGGGCCAACCACATTCAAGGCCCCAAGCTATAGAAAGCCAAGAGAGGAGGGCTTCCCTAACTTACCTTAGGTTAAAGGGGTGTTAGGAGGTGTGGGATGAGAATGATGAGGACATAAGGTCCTTAAATCACTTTGCACACTCGAAACTTGAAATGAGGCTAGGTGAGCCAGTTTTTGGGTTCAACATTGTGCCTCATGTAGCTCTTTTCCTAAGGATGAAAGCACGGTTTTGGGACGATAGCGCAGCATGCTGGCATCTCTTAGCTGCGTTGGCATTCGTATGATCAAAGGACTAAAAATACAATACTAAGCACTAGAAAATAGACTTACAACCTAGCTAGTGGTTTTTAGGAGAAAAAAATAACACTACGAAATAAGAAATGTATAGATGAATATGATAAAGTAGATTGATGCTAGGGTGACAAGAATGATCTCACAGAAAAGCTTGTTTGCTAGCTAGCTCCAAGTAACACATCCACCTACACACAATAAAGAGGAAAATTGTTGGGTGGTTGTATAGGGGCATCCCTCAATCAGACCCCCGTTTAGGTGTTTCCACCTCCATGGATAGACAAGATAGCAATAATAGAGAAATATATGATAAAGAAGGAAATGAAGTAAAGAACACAAAAGAACTACAAAACAATATTATGCTACCCAACCAAATCATAGAGGAGAGGAGTATAAATATTACCACGTCCATAAAGAGCTCACTAGCTAATGGAGGAGAAAATGAGAGGACTCAAGCCCCTTTTGCAATGGTGTTTGTTCCACAGTTTCTCTCTATGGAGTTGATGGAGTGTTGATGTTGTTTCTATGGAGTGCAAAGTGATGCTTGAGAGTGATGGATGCTAAGAGAATGCTTGAGAAAGTGTGTAGAGAGTTGAATTGAATGCTTAAAAGATGCAAAAGAGATTGAAAATCATGTAGGAGTGAATTTGAATGATAGAATGAAGAAAATGACCATATTCAAGTCGGTCGGTCGAAGGGGGTGTTACTAATCGACCTCCAATGGTAAGTGTAATGCCTTTGCAAGCTTTAGATGTGAGAATTTTCCAAGGGTCACATAAGCGCACTACACAGATGTCTATTCACCATGTGGGCATCCCTGATAGTTATTCCTATTCCGACACACAAAAAAACCACCAAGTGGAATGAAGGTAGTGGGATTTTGTTGAATTTAGCCTTCAAATTTTGTTTTCTAAAGTGAAGAAGGGAAAAAATGGGAATTTGAATAAGGGGTGCAAATTCACTCCTATACATATACATATATGATTTCATAAAAAAATAACTATTTTATAAACTTACATGATGCCCGTAAAGGATTCTGCACACCTAATGTATAGGCACACATAAGGTTGATATAGGACATATAAAGTACAAAAATGGTATACAATACTACTACTATAAATTCTTTTGAATCATGCCAATAGTGTTATAGTGTGATGGTTAAGTTGTTGTGGTGTTGTTCTTGCCATCAAGGTTGAAACCCCACTAGGGGTTATTGTTGAATGTTTAAATTGGGGATGAGGTCCCCCATTTGTGAACTCATTGGTTCATAGCTCTAGGTCAAAATCATTTACCCCTTATTAAAAAATTAATAAAATAAAGTTTTGCCAATCATATAAACTATTAAAACAGGATGTATTTAATATTTTCCATACATAGTTGTCCATGTTAGTGTATATTTTGCATACACTTATGCCATAAGCCTACATAGAAGTCCCTTGACACTTTCCTTTATGAGGTATCAAGTTAGTTAGGAGGTTTTAGAGGGGTCAACTCACTTTCAACACCTCATGCTACTTTTGTGGTAGGTAACTTGCCACCACTCCATGAGTGAGGAGTCCTATACTCATTTCATGGATGTTGGGTGCCTTCCTCCTACCTTTATATACATACTTGTTTGGCTAATATATTTGGTAAAATTCATACATATCTACTATTGTTCATTTGTTGTTAATATTAATCTCCATTATTTGTAGGTTCTTATATTGTATTGAAGTAGAAGATATTTGTAGGTCATAAGGTGAACTAAATTCATTGTTTGTAGTGGCACTGTTGTTTCTATTTGGCATTGATATGCGCATTCATATTGGAGTAGTGACACCACCCAAATCAAAGAAGGAATGGGCAAATCCCATATTTACTCATCATGTCTTGATATAGATTGGAGGGCACAATATTAAAAGGAGTCGTGTTGACAAAGATTAGAGGGTTTGATCTCCAGAGGAGTAATCTCAACACTTATCAAGTAGGCACAAGGTCGGCATGAAGATAAAAATAAAATGATCGAACCCTCATAAAAAATTATGTTTCATTGGTTTGGGAGAAAGCATTTTCTTGGGTGTCAATTTGGTCAGATGAGACTAGGGTTTAGGGTTTTGTATGAGGTATTGTTTTAACTTTGAATATTTTCTCTCATATTTCAAACCTCTAGTCTTGCAGTCTATTCCTTTGTTGACCCGATGTGGCCCATTCCTGGTCATGTTAAAATGACTTGAGTCATTAAATCCCACGAAGTAACCAAGCCCTCGTACTTAGGTATGTGAAACTCCTTTTATTTTATAAGGTTGACTAATCAACTTTTTTTTCCTTTACATCCTTTGAATAAAGTTGTTTTAAGTCTTTTAAGGCCTTATCTTATGTCATCCTAGGTGGTCCCATTTCTCAATACAACTTATGATCATGTGCAAAATTGTCCCACTTAAGTCTTGTCTACCGCCTATGCTCATCACTCATCACAGATAGCTTTGTGAATGTATGACTTGCATTAGAAATGTTTGACGAGTGGTATTTACTTTATATCATGTATCACAGATAAGTTATGGATCTTGAGTTTTGCATTAGTGATGCACGATACATGTGTTCTTTTCATTATCATTGGCTTGTTTTTTATTGTTAATTGCTTCTGAGTTTTTTTGTCATGAATTGGAAATGCACAATAACCCTTTGTGCTCTTTAAATTTTCTT